>CAUYRT010029134.1:0-23678 GCA_963574885.1 Lepilemur ruficaudatus
GTCCCAGCTACTCGGGAGACTGAGGCAGAAGAATTGCTTGAGCCCAGGAGTTTGAGGTTGCTGTGAGCTAGGCTAACGCCACGGCACTCTACAGCCCGGGCAACAGAGCAAGACTCTGTCTCAAAAAAAAAAAAAAAAAAACTTGCCTGGAAGCTAAATTGAGACTGTGGGCCAATGGTGCACATTTGGTGGATGGATTACTACTGTACTAGGGGGGAAGTCGGATGCAAAGAACATTAAGATTCCTTCCAAATAGAAGGTTCTAGGGTTCTGCTCTTTTAGTCATGTATGAGGCAATTGAGGTCTGGGCTTGGAACTCGTCATTAGACTGGGCCCTCCCAGGTAATCCACGATAATCTTCCCATTTCATAGTCCATAATTTTCATCATATCTGCAATGTTGTTGGCTGATTAAATAATAAACTGCATTGGAAATTCTTCATGTATTAAGCCTGGATCCCAGGAAGCATCGGTGGGTGCTTGCTATTCCTCCTATGACACACATATTCTCTTTTGAATCCTTACAACAGCCCCATGTTGCAGCGAGAAGACAGCCTGGTACATGATGGCTGGATGTGGAGGTGGGAGGTGGGGAGAGGAGGAGTTGGGGACAATGGCCAGAGTTAGCATCATGGTTTGTAGACTCAGCTCTATTGTAAAGTTCAAATTGTGTTTCTGGGCCCTTCACTTAACCCCTGTGGGATTTTTTTTCTCTTAAAGGGTGGTTCCTTGCAACTCATACTCTCCATAATTTTAGGAAACTAGATTTCTGAGTATGGTAGGAAGAATAATGGCTGCCCAAAGATGTCAACTGTCCTAATCCCTGGAACCTGTAAATAATGTTAATTTACATGGCAAAAGGGATTTAAGGACCTTGAACTGGAGAGATTATCATGGGTCACCTGGGTGGGCCTAACCGAATCTGGCCAGTTCTTAAAAGTGGAAGAGGACTGCAGGACAGTGAGTCAGAGTAATGTCACATGAGAAGGACTCCTCCACCCTGTCCCATGGTTGCTGCCTTTGAAGATGGAGGAATGGGGCATGAGCCAAGAAATGTGGGTGGCTTCCGGACTCTGGGAATGGCCCTCAATTTATAGCCAACAAGAAAATGAGGACCTCAGTCCTACAACCGCAAGGAACTGAATTCTGCCAATAACCCAATAAGCAGGAAACGATTCTCTCCCCTAGAGCCTCAACAAAGGAACGCAGCCTGTCATCAGTGTCCGCTTTGATTTTAGTCCTGTCGGACCTGTACTGGGCGTCCAACCTCCAGAACTCTAAGATAACAGATTTGTGTTTTAAGCTACTAAGTTTATGGCAATACGTTATAGCAGTGACAGGAAACTAATACACTGAAGTTTTCAACTTAAAATATTTGGCTGGTGTTACCAGCAATACTATTGCGTTCAGGAACTGATCAAGTGCAGACATGATGTGGATATATTGAGTTGGAGAGACGTTCACATGGCAGTGCTCAAACCACACTTGGCCACGTGGGATCGGAGTTCGGGAGGTGGTGGCAATAACTTTGAAAAAAAGTGCCTGGGAGGCCACATAGGGAAAGAGACTCCATGGAGGGGGCCAATTTTTTGAGTTTCCAGTTCCTCTGGCTGTGTTTGGCTTCCATTCTAAGTTTGTGCATGCCAAATTCCTGCTCATCATAATTGAAATATATGGACTCTGTTTAAAAAGAAATCGCCAGGGAATTATACTGAGTAAATTTTATAGACAGATCTCAATAATTTTATTTATTGACTTCAATAGAGGACTTTAATAAATGAATAATGCTTTAAAATGTGCTCTTTGAGGGTTTCCAAAGGAAAATCTGAAAATTCTAAATGTTTTTCCTTTCTTTGTTTGTGAATCTCTTTAACAATGGAAATTTTTTGTCTCCTAAGAGTGGCATGGAGTGCAAATATATGACTCACTGGAAATGACGACCACCTCTTTAGTTGTGACAAATGGGAAGTGACTTAGGAGAGGGCCCAAGAGAAACATAAGCTGATACTCAGGAAAGCGTAAGGCCTGTGGGGGATATCTCTGTGTTGGACCACGAGTGATGTGAAGCATCGTAATGAGAGACAGGAAAAGTGAATAAATGTTAGTCACTGAGCGATTGAGTTCCTAAAAGAAAAAAAAAATGCCCCAAAGAAAAAACAGATAATAATGATTTCAAAATCTCTAGATTTAATTTACCAGATTCCCTCCCTTCATCAAGTAGATCGCTGTCTTTCCCCTTGGGAACTTTTGGGAGCCCCACAGGTTCCATGATGGAAGAAGCCAGCTCTGCCCATGGCCTGGGCTGGTCTAGCCCCTCATCTATATTTTGATCAAGTTTTAGCTCTTGATTGCAAGTTGACGTCCATCAGTCCTGTCTACCAGGGATAGTGGACCAGTTTTGTGGATTTCCCAAGAAACTTCCTTCTCTGCTCTGGCTTTCCTCTTACCCGAGAGTCACCCATTTCCTCTAATAGCTAAGAAAGAGGTGAAACTCAAATCAGCCTCTTTCCTTGTGTGTACACAGCTCTGGGCAAAAGATTTAGTTAGCAGTGGAGAAGCTTGGAACCATTGGTGCCTATGGTCAGCCACTGGGCAAAATTGTAAAGGAAGCAGTGTTAGCCTTTGTTGCCCTTCGACACCCCTCTCCATCCCTCTTCCCAGTGCCTTCATCCTGCTCCCTGCCTTTGCTGCAGGCCTGCCCCACTGCACTTCCCCAGCCCACAATGACACTGACGAGTGTCATTCGCAGACACGTGGTTGAATGCTGATTTTCTTTCCTCAGTGCTTTTCCACATTCCCAGGATGGTAGCCCTTTGCTAGATAATCACAAGAATTCAGCCAATTCGAATGAACTCATACTGAGATGTGAATGACTAATTGCCCCTCAGTGCTCCCGAGAATATTTTTAAAATTATCCCTTAAAAAGTTTACTCGACAGACTCTCTGATTGGTGGAATATTAAAGTAACATGAGGTATACATTGAAGAACAGAGACCAAGGAAGAGGTAATTCCAATTAAATTTGGGTACCAGAGCACCTAACCACTCTGCCTGCATTTACCTTGTTGGTTGCAGGGTAATTGGGGGACTTGAACATTCATTCAGTCCTGTTTTCAAGCAGAATTACGATTTTAATTATCCCAGAAAATAATCAGTACCCTACCATCATTTCAGGAAAATAAGCTCCTGGAGGCTACCAGGTATACTGCACAATTTTAGTTTCCAGGCATACTCAATCTTTCCTATTAATTATATCTCAAGATACCATTATGAAAATAACTACTACTTTATAATTAAAAGATTTTTTAAATTTATAAGATAACACACCTTGTGGGTGAGGGTTTGGGGAAGTAACACTCCCATGTATGTATGGTATAGCATAGTATAAATTGGCTCAAGTTTTCTGTAGGGCATTTTGACAATCAAATTTCATGGAATTTCTGAAAGAAATAGCCAAGCATGTATGCAAAAATTGAGGTGAAAGGATTTATTGCAGTATTGTTTATAATCATGAAAAATTGTACAACTAAAATGCCCATTAAAAGGAAATTTGTTACATAGATAAATGGTACATCCGAGCAATGAAATGCTATGCAGCCATCCTACATGGTGTTATGGAAAATTATTTAATGTTAAAGAACAATTTTCAGGATATATTGTCCCCATAAGAAAAATCATGTTGTAAATATATTTGTGTGATATGATCCTTATCATATATACATACTCATGTGTATGTCTATATACATATGTAGACATATACACATAGAAAAGAATATATACTACATGTTAATGTCATGTATCTCTAGGTGGTGAAATTGTAGGTAGTTTTTATTTGCTTCTTTTTGTTTATCTGTAATTTCTGAAGTTTCTCCAATAAGTGTATATTATTTTTCTTTTAAGGGATCTGAGCATTTTCTCAAGATAAATAACTCAGCAGCTGTTGTAGTTTATATGCCCAGAGGTGTCTAATCTCATTTAACTCGTAAGAAAAAAAGTGACTTAATAGGTATAAAGCCTGTGTTAAAGAGAAGCACAGTTAATGGAAGTTTAATTTTATGTAGATGTACACATTGACTTTTACACATTTTAATGAATATTAGCCAACACCTGAAGTTCTTATTTGAAGTCATCATTTTTAGTTTGAAATGGGCTAAACCATCACATAACAAAATACATGGAGCACCATCAACAGGAAATTGGGAGGATTGCTTCACCAAAGATGAGTCTTTGTAGAGAATTGGTAAAAAGTACTGATTAGGTTATTGAAAATAATAGTAAATTAACATACTGCCCTCTTTTGGTAGCTATTTGCAACTCAATATACATTCATTCCCATTAAAGATGTTAATCTACAAGTTCGTGCGTAAACTAAACTAATTTTATTTTATAAAATAAATTTTATTATGTACATTTGAGGTTTGCAACATAATGTTATAGCATACATATGGATGGTAAAGTGCTTATAATTGTGAAGCTGACTAAGATATCTATCATCTCACAGACTCTGTGACAAGAACAGCTAAAATCTACTTATTTAATGAAATCCTAAATACAATACAATTTTATTGATTTTAGTCCTCATGAAACTAAATTAATTTTAAGTCACCTTTTTTCGTCCACAGAAAATGCTGATAATTCCAGTTTGTCATCGCCATCTGGTAAGATATTTTTTATGACTTTGGGGAATTTCGGGAAAATACTATCCTGTAAGTTCTCCATGAAATGTGGCATGTAGTCAGGTACACTGAGATTGGTTTCCTCCAAGAAGCTTAATTAAATTATGTCATTAAACCTACACCTGAAAAATCAATAGCAAACACAGACAAAAGGACAGGAGTTTTGATTATTCCATATTGCCGGACAAAGCCGAGGACTAAATCACTGGGGAATAAATTATGAGTTTTCATTATGGTAACTGTCTGAGTTTGTCAGGTTTTTTTTTTTTTTTTTGATATTCTAGTTCACAAGTCTCCCAAAGAATATCAACATAAACATGCCAGATAGTCTTATATTTAAGGGATGAGATGTTCTCTTAAACATCCTCCCTCAGTACTCCCATGGAAAGAATTTTTTTCAAAAGTGCTTAGCACTCACTAGAATGGGAAGGCAAATTCGTTAAAGAGAAATTTATAACTAGAGCCCATATTGGCAGGAACCAGGGACAGAACCCAATTGGAGACTGCTCGCTGGAGTGGGACCCGAGGGATAAAGTAGTCCAGCTCTGTCCCTTAGTTGATGAGATAATGAAGCCTGCAGTGGCTGAGTGACTTGTCCAAGATCACACAGCTTCCTTGCCCTGCATCACACAGAGGTAGCCTATGGCTTCTCTGACTCCTACTTCTATATTTTTTTCTGGTACACCATATATTCCAGAGCAATCTTTTATGACAAGGATTGCGTCAGCTCACATTCTATCCTTAGTTGTGTGGAAATGAGCTTCTACTGTTATTAATTCATTTATTTAAATCAAATTAGTAATAATAGCTATTACTTCTCATGCACCCACTATATGCCTGGAAATCTTCAGACATCTTCTCATTCTCCTCCCAATCTTGCACCATAGGACTCATTATATTTATGTTATAGATGAGGAAACTGAGGCTCAGAGAGGATAAAACTTGCTCATATTCAGTACATTCTCCGGAGCCAGACTACTTGGTTTTGAATTTGGCCACCACCCTTCTACCCCAATTGCTAACTGTGTGATTTTTGGGCAAGTTCCTTAGCCTCTCTGTGCCTCAGTTTGCTCATCTGAAAATTGGAGAGAATAACAATACCTGCTTGTCAGGTAGTTGTGAAGATGAAATGAGATTAACGCATGTGCCTGGCACAGACTAAACTGTCTGTAAATAATAACTATTATTACTATGAGTTATTAAGTAATGGGGCAAAGATTCAAACCCAGGACTACAAGCCTCCAAAGCTCAAGCTCATTTTACCTCATCAGTCTGCCCCATCGTTGTTAAGCTTCAAGGGCACAATGAGCCACTGTATTTTTCTTCTGATAGAATAGCCTTCCGCAAACTTAATCATGATGATATCTGCAAAATCTTGTTTGCCTGAAATGGGGAATGGTTCTAGTGACAGCCTGGGTTCTGGGTGCCCTGGGAGAGAGCTGCACAAACTGGAAGTTAGGAGCCAGTGTGGCATGGAGGGATGAATGGGCAGTTGTGCCCACAGGCCTCTTTGCACAGTGTCACCATTTATCAACATTTGGAAGAATTAATAGCCATTAATTAAAAACCAGCTTTGGCCAATTTATTTTGTTCTGCCCCAAGAACAAAGGATTCTATATCCACACTTTGAATCTTATTGCTCAGGAACTGTCTTACTTCCCAAGAAATATCCTTGGTAATTTAAAAAATAAATCAATGTAGTAAACGACAAAATATGGAAGCAATAATGTCGACAGACAGGGAGTGTGTATGTTCCAGCCAACACATGAACGGTCTAAAACAGACGGGCTAGCCAAGTGCCCTGACACACCCAAATTTTGTCCATACTGGCTGAAAATCAGGCTGCCTACTGCAAAACTTACTTTAGCTGTAAAATGTTTGTGTTTGCTTTCCCCAGGTTTCGGTAGAGGTCAAGCCATTGGATCTTTTTAATATTTAAACACGCAAAATGTGTGTAGTAGGCTGACTTCTTAGCATAAGTGGAGTCATTCCACAGGAAATTTATAAGTTGATTGATTGTCTTAATAGCAGCCATATTTTAAAATAACCTACCAGGAAGTTGTGTTTGCATAATATCGAGTAGTAGCAATATTCTTAATCTTAAATTCACTGTGGGAAGAGTTGCCAGGCATCACTGTAACAGAATGAAGGCAACATGCCAACATACTTCATGATTGTGTTAAATAGTTCAACAGTTCTTTTAAATGTTTTCTAGACCTCTCTGGCTGAAAAATTCTAGAAGTAGTATTTCTTGTATTTTGGTATGTTTCCTAAACTTATTTTCATGCTATTCCATAGTTGGTAGTAGGCTTTGGGAGCAGAGGTCTCAGGTTCCTTATCCTGGGTTCTTTCTCTACGATTCCCTGATGAAATGTCTGCTCACTGAATGATTATGAAACTTGCAGATTTAACTACATCTTGGTCTGCTAGTATGTTTTCTACTTCTTTTCATAATTGTATTTCAAAAGTTCTAACTCCTTAACATTTAAAAAGCAATTGCTTCAAAGTATTTATTTCAATTTTTTCTTTCTCCTGCAGCGGAACCATCTCTTGTCCGTTTTGTCCCCTACTCCAATGGTACTCCAGGCAAGATTTTGAAAAAATTTAAACCTAGATTTAGCCCAATTTGTTAAGATTTTTGTTTTAATTATGCCTTTGTATTATTTTTCTCCTCGGGACAAAAAGAGGTTGAAACGACAAGCCTCAATGGTAAGAATTTTTCTGAAGCAAGTGAAAATTGATAACCCTTAATATGAATCTAAGTATAATGAATGGTTTCCATTTCTGAATTATTTCTGAATGCATTCAACCCTGGAGAGTAACCTAAACTTTCTGGTTCAATGATAAAATTCTTATGATCATGGAGGTTGGCGAGCCCTCCACCACTCCAACTGTTCTAGAAAAGAAATATCAGTCACACTTTGAACACTCCATTTCCCTTGCTCTCCAACACAATGCCAACAAGTTTTACATGACAGATTGTTTAAAAGTGAAAAGCACGTCCAGTGACTGCAATAAGATTCAGCATGCATTGGGAGGCACAGCAAGTTCAAAGACAGCTTTTTAACAGATGATTTGATCAATTTTTAAATAGTATGAAATGGAAAAAAATAGCTTCCTCATCATGCTAGAGAAAAAGGCAAAAAAGTGGGCTGTATTCGCGGGAGGTGGGCAGGACAGCACATTCTGTTCTCTCCCCTCTCTGAGTAGGCAGCATTCCATCTTATTGCGGTCAAACCCCAATACTTTTCGCAAGCCCTTAGTTAAAATCAAATCTCACCATGTGGTTGGTGGTTAAGGATCTAAACAATCATAGCTGCAACTCACACTGATCGAAACTGGTTTAAATTCATATTTGGCCCTATAGAAAGGGCCAAAAGTTATCACTTTTATATGGAATTACTTTTTACAGTGAAAAAAATATCTTCAATTTAGCTTTGGCTGCAGTTTTTGAATCCCTGTGTGGGAGTGTATGTGCGTGTGAGTGTGTGTGTTTTAAGTGTGATAATATAGTACATTCCTTTTGGGTGTTTTCCCAAAATTTCATCCAGAATAATAAATTCTAGAATGATTTTTCATTTAAAGAAATACCAATAGAATAGATTTCAAATTGGATTTTAAATCAAACAGGATCAAAATGACATTTTCCTGAGTTAGTTGAATATAATGTTCAAGAACTCCAAATTTACACTAGAATGATTTAAAATTACTTCATAAGAATGCACTGCTGGTAAAGATGTATTGTGTATCCACAGGGCTATTAAAGTCAGTATTAACATCGGAGGACATATCATGTCCCTTAGGGACTTTCATTATAATAGAAAAAAAAGAGACAAAGTATTAAACAACATAAAGGGGTTTATTTCAATCTAACGATCGTAGGAATGTTGCCATGTGTTACATACATAACTTGCATTCAGGAAACACACTTTGAATTAATGAGCGTTTGCTCAGGAATTGTCTCTCGGCTTGGAGACTGGATAGTGGTGAGAGGATGGGCAGTGACAATATTGAGTAATGTCACCTGGCTTTTGCAAAACTCTCAAACGTCTCTCGGATTTGGGGAAAAAGAATATGTTTAAGGAACCTAGTAAGACACAAGTTTGTTAACCATGCCAGTAGTCAATGCTAATTTGTATTATTTTATTTCAGATGCTACTTCAAGCGTATTATCTACTTTAAACAAAACAGGTAACATCAAGTGATTTCTAAATGTAATGGCTTCTCTTCTGTGGCCTCTTGAGTTTCTCACTTGTGTGGTCTACTGGGTTACTAAAGAGTTCCTTTGTCTCCTTGCCCACTTTCCTGTGCCTTCAACCATTGATTCTGTTGTCACCATGTTCCCAAACTTCCAAACTATTATGGCCCTAGTGGTCCATTTAAAATAACATTTATTCTTTTCTTGATTATAATAGTGATACATATTAGCTCATGAAAAATGGAGAATATAGAGAAATACAAAGAAGAAAATAGAAATCATCTTTAATGTTACTTTCCTAAGATTATTGCTATTAGTATTTGTTATATTTCCATTCAGTATCATATATACATATGCTTCATGTATGTATCCTTTGCAAAAGGTCATCATTTACATAGATTTTTATGTTTTGCTCTTTTGACTTAATATCAAATTGGAAATACTTTCCACTGTCCCTTATTAATGACTTGGTAATATTCCATTGTGTACCATATGTTCAATGTTAAAGTTGTTCCTGTCTTTTTAATAGAAATTGTTGCAATGAACACCCTGGTGCCAACATCTTTGCATTCATCCCTAATTTCTGTAGGATACATTTCAAGGATTGGACATCATGGGTCAGCAGTGTGAATATTTTAAGGCCCTTGATACCTCCTGCCCAATTACCTTCTAGAAAGGTTGTACCCAGCAATGTACCTGTCAGCAGTGGATGAGAATGTCTATGTCACTGTCCCATTGCTGAGACTATGTCATATACTATTAAATCTTCCTCTCCGTTCCTTAGGTTTTATTTTTCATTCTTGATTATAAGTGAAGCTGAGCATTTTTCCCAAAAAACACTTTAGTTACTAAAAACAGAAGTTTATTTCGCAGTTGTGTTTTGTTTGCTCTGGAAAGGAAAATGTCAGGGCAAACAAAATAATATATTTAAAAGATTCTTAATGCAAAATCCTATCAGCTTCTGTAATTACCACCAATCATTGCCCGTGGGTCACATATTGAAACAGAAACTCATCAATAACACACACACAAATGAGGTTTCAAAAATGGTCAGTATAAAGTTACCATTCTTAAGTGTGTCTCCAAGCTCTAAGCTTGGTCATTTCTTTAGAATTTGTCCATCCACCCTAGGAGACAGAGCTTCTTTGCAAATCCACGCTCTGAACGCAGCCTCTTCTAACTGGCCATCTTTCCAGCAAAGATTTCTGGACCTGGTTCTCCATTAGCTGGGAAAATGAACCATGGGCTCTGTCCCCAAAGTGTGTCAGGAAGATATTTCTGAAGTTGGCTTCTTCAGAGCATGTTAATATTTACCTATGAGTCACTGACTTTGAATAGTCCTGGTTCTGCCGTGGGCTTGTGTGACTGTAGGTGGATGGTCTTTACCTCCCTGAGAATAGTTTTATCCATCAATACAATGCGGATAGTATTGTATTAACTCCTAAAAAAGATAGCAGGACACTGGATTGTATAGTAGCAATATTTTAGCCCCCATGTGTACTATTTCACATTAATTTTTACTCTGAATCACCTGCTCTTTACAACCTATCATCTGAAGGTCCTGATAATGACTTATTTCTGCATATTTGAAGTATAAATCCACATTCGTCTAGCAGCAGTGCATGGAAACTGAAATAGAATTACACAAGCAGTGGGTTGTGTAATGGGTGTGATCTAACTGGGTAAACATGGGACTCCAACTCCCAGACCCACCCTATGCCAATGCTACATGAGCCGTGTATGTAATTTTCATTTATTCTGTTGCTGAGATGACCGATAGTGTCTTAAAGGCGTCAACGGTGTGATTTTCTTAGCACTTCACTACAATGATACTCATGGCAAATTGTTTTTAAAAACAAGCAAAAATTCTGCTCTAATATTTAAATTGCTTCTTTGCAGAAAAAACTAAAATCACTATAGTAAAAACCTTCAATGCATCAGGTATGACTTATTATCAATATCAAGACTTTCTTTTTATAATTAAAGTAAAATTAAACAAATGGCTGGTATTTATGATTTCTCTCTCTTTTTTCCTAACTTTTAAAAATAAAATCTGTTCTTAATGAATAGACGTTTATGCACTGGGTACCTGAAGTTGTACTAGTGTTTGGGGATATATAATAATGATCAGACACAGGATCCACCCTCAAGAATCTTCTAGTCTATGGGGGGAGACAAGGCAAACAAATAGAAAACTAATATGAACATGCATGCAGATAAAGACGATGATTACACAAGTATTTCTCACATGGTTAAGAGGCATGAGAGATAGAGGGGCTGGTGCTAATGACTTTATAGACAGGATGCAATTTAATGGAGGAGTTAGAGGAGTGAACCTCAAACTCTTTAAATCAAAAAAAAGGTATACCTTTAAGTTCCTGATGCAAGACTAGACACGCAAGACATGCTCAACAGAGGCTTCTGATTGATATCAAGCAAGGATGGGCGAACTATTGCCAATAGGCAAAATCTAGCCCACTGTCTCTTTTTGTAAGTAAAGTTTTATTGGAACACTGTCATGCCCATTCATTTATATATTTTCTATGGCTACTTTCCCTCTCCATGGAACAGTAGAGTTGTGTAGTTGCAACAGAGACCGGATGACCTACAAAGCCTAAAATATTTACTATCTGACCCTTTACAGACAGTTTTCTCTCTTGTAGTTTAAGGAATGGCCTATGGCCATGTACTTGGAGGAGATTACAGATAAGAGCCCTAGTAACAGGAAAGAAAATTCTCAGTATGAATGAGCAGCAAAAAGACACACATCACTAGAAACAGAGGTGCTGCAAACATTTAGAAAAAGATGTGAGATGGTGGAATGAAAAGCTTAGCAAGCAATAGACCAGTGGCTTAAAGGACACTGAAGGCATTCCTACCCACCGCCTATATGTTGTATAATATTTGCATAGTGTGTATGTTATAGGGAGTTGTATCTATAAGCAAGTATATTTAAAATGAAATCTTTCTCTTTTGGTGTGGGTAACATTCCCATGAAACAATATAGAAATTACGTGTCAGGTAACTTTTGGCACCGAGATTCAATTTGCTCACAAAGTCAAAACTGTTAGCTAAAGCATGATGCCTATCTGCCAATAAATCATATTGGCAGAAACCATATCACATGCACTAACTCAAATTATAATTTTAGTTTGTGTCCAAACTAGATTTCTCATAGTAATGAATGAAGGACTTGTAATGTGCAGTGGAAATAAACTAGCCATTGAGCATTGCATACGATATTCTGACCAAACAAGACCTGACAAGGAGACCACAATATTTCTTAATATAACAAGCTTTGTCCCTTGGCAGTTTGCATAATACATTATGAGCATTTGCCCCTCCCATTTACTATGGATTGCTTATGCTTTGCCAAAAGGATGCAATTAATGAAGGAAAGATTCTTAGAGAAGTAAACCTTGAGCTCTTTTCAAATCAAAGAAAAGATGTCCTTCTCCTTTCACCAAAGGAGAAAGTGTTTCTCAGGTTAATACGTACAAAGTTTTTTGCCCGAATGTGCTTCATTTCATCTCCCATTCATCTCTGCCTCTTTTGTATGACTATGTGATCTGTTGTCCTGGCCACCACTCCATTTTGCCTTCACCAATAAGTAAATACAAAATAATTTTTGTTTACTGGCCACTGTCACTCACTACACTAGATTGTAAGCTCCTTGAGGGCAAGGTCTATATCTGGGACCTCTCCAAACCTGTAGAATATGGTAGGTGCTCAGCAAATATGTTTTCAATTTTGTAGTTTTTGCCCATGAAATGATATCATCACATCAATGTTATTTCATACATACATTTACATAAAGAGCTAGGATTCACATTAGCGTGTTCATGGGCTCCCCTACCTGGGAAAGGAAGGAGGATCAATGATTAAGGGCTATTCCATCTATAGTCTCTGTAATTGATTTGTATTCATGATGCTGTTTAGATGGACAGGAGAGGGGTTAATTTGGGGAGGAGGTGGGAGTCAGAGACATACTAAAGATTAATAAAGAATTAAGTTCCATAGATGACCAACTAAGAAATGAAAACTCTGATTCCTTTAGTCTTTTTGGAATTCATCCAGCCAATTATATCTGGCTTATAATATTTTGGGTCCACATTTGATGCCTAAATTTGTGAATTCTCTTGACGATGTAGTATGTAAGTGCAGGTGTTGACATGCTTAACCGGCTGGGTTGTGTTTTCTTTGCAGGGGTCAAGCCCCAGAAAAATACCTGCAATTTGTCATCTATTTGCAATGACTCAGGTTAGTTCTTGTGTACATGACACATTACCAGATAAATCTTCATAGAGAAAATTGGTTTGTTTTTTTCCTCTTGAATATGTGATGTGTACCTCTCTGATCTGTCTCTTTTCATGCCATCTGTTTACTAAGAGCTCCTAATAAAAACAAAAGCAAATTTTAGATCTTGTTGAAATTATCTTCCCATTGCCTAGTGAGAAGATGGATTAACTTCCGTAATATGATTCATGAAGCTCTACAACAAATATTTTTGTTACAGCTTTAAATCCATAACTAATTAGAGTTAATCCATAACCCTTAGAGTTAATTCATGAACATAATTAATAATGAAATTAATAATTATTGAAAATCACTTATATGTAAATCCCTCCAGCTTTTCCAAGGAACTTAAGTATTCTAGCTTAGAAATAGGATGTTGCCTTTTGCTAAGAATAAAACAAAGTAACTTGTTGAATGTTGAAACCTCACATACACCTAGATTAATTGGCTACTAATTCCAGTAGTGTCCATAGTGTGTTTTGCCATCTCTAACTAAGATTATCCACTGTTTTTTAAAAATTGAGATGGAAATCTCTCGAGAACATGCTATTTTTGAAATGGGAATATTTTCCCTTCTGCCGTGGGCCAGAAGGAATGAAACAACCACTTTTCTCACGTTGGTTTGGCTCTCTGGGCTCCTTTCCTTGTTAAAACCAATGAAAGCAAATGTGAAAAACAGAAAAATATGGTGTGGCAGGTCAGAACTGGCGAGGAGATCATGGAAAGAGAGAAGAGGAAGGTGACAAGGTATTTTATGATATTAAAGTCTTAGTGTGACTCCAGTAATAAGCAATCATTATAGGAATGTTTTCTTTTATTCTGTCCCTCTTAGCAGTTTAGTAATTTGTTTAGAAAATGTAGATAACAATTTTAAGTAAAATAAATTAAGGTTGGATAGATTAGAAAACAAGAAAACATCCTATTTGGAGAATGTTCCCCACTTTCTATTGTGGGAACGTGAGATTTGCTCATCTGAGCTTCCTGCTGATATTATGCTCCAAGTAGAATATAGGAGGGAAATATTAGCTGGTTTGATTAAAGAAAAAAAAGCGTTGGATAAATTTCATTTTCATATATTATATAACTCTCACTTCTCTTTTCCTCCTGCCCCTTCTCTCCCTCTTCTCTGACCCTTCCCTTTACCAAATTCCTCTTAATGTCATTATTTTTGTGCTTCATCTATGTTTTGGGCTGGTGACTAATGTCTAGTTCAGTGTTGTGTCTAGATGATGTTTGATAACTGTTTGAAAATTGAACATGTAGTTAAAAAAACAAAACAAAACAAAAAAACCTGGTCATCTTGAATAACAGATGCCAGAAAGCTGGTTGGAGTAATGTTTTCCCCAATTAAGTGACTGAATTGACCATTTGTTTTAGTGTCTGGTGAAAACAACCTCATCAGGGAACCAACTCTTTTGCCACCAGAAATCCCATGATATCTTGCCAGAGCTAGAAATCTTCACTTCTTGCAGGTTCCAATCTGGATTTATTAAGGCAATGGAGGCTGGTGAAGAAACTGGGAGCTGACCAAGAGTTAGGCTGAGGGTCAAAAGGTGGTGGCTTCCTAGTTGCTCTACTACCACTGTGCTCCCAAGCACATTTATGAAACTCAACATGCACTAAATAAGAATTCGAGGGAGAGAAATTGTGGGTGTTGGCTCACACATTCACACGTGCACACACAATCTAAATAAGCATTTAAAAGCTAAAATAAAATATAGACAAGTAATTCTATGCAGATATCAAGTATCTTCATTTTAAATTATATACTGTATTAATTGAAATTTCAGTATCAATATGGTGAGGTTCTCAGTAGAAAAGTTGCTGAAATATTTTAATCACTAGTTTAGGGGTTTTGTCGGCCATTTTTAAGTGGAAGTGGACCCTTGGGTACATGGCTATGGGAATCAGTTGTACTTTGGGGTGCAGTAAAAGATGGTCTGTTTTTGTAAATAAAGTTTTATTGGCACACAGCCTTGCCCATTCATTTACATCTTGTCTGTGGAAGCTTTCATGCTACAACAGCAGAGTTGAGTGGTTGCAAGAGGACTTCCGGCCCACAAAACCGCAAATATTTGCTATCTGATCTGTCACCAAAAACGTTGGCTGAACCCTGTTCTAGTTTGTATGCCACCCTTGCCCCATTGCTCTGGAGGCCAGTTTTTGGCCCCTATAGATTATGAAGTTACACCATGTACTTCTGTTTAGGGGTCACTATTTTATTTGTTTCCAGATGGAGTAAAAGGATCTGGGGACATATTCTGCAGGAAACAGATTGACTGAAATTGAGTTCAGTATTTCCAAAGTGAGCATTTTAAGAACAGGGTTTTCTGGCATTTCTGGAGTGAAAGCCACAGTGGGTTGTTCACTAAGGAAAAGATTTGCCCTCCACACTATTCAGGTTTCAAAGCCAAGTCTCAACTTTGTTCCTAGGAATGACATTGCATTCAGTAGCTGTATTAAAAAACAAAAACAAACAACAGAAAAAGCACAAAATAAAACAAGAAACTGGCAAAGAGTAAATACATTTCCATGAGGTTGCTTAACTGCTGAGAACCTCTTTTTCCCTCTCTCCCTTATCTACGTAACTGCAAATATAACAACTTAACAAGATTTTTTAAAAGTTCGCTGTAGAGTCACCATCCTCCCATTTAGCATTTTTAAGGGAAACAAAGTTCTGACAAGAAGCATGTAAGGATAAAATTTCTTAACAAAGGGACAAGTTTTCTCTCTTTCTGAATTCCCACATAAAATTTGTAGTTCTTATTTTCTGAAAATTATATTGATAACCATTGTGTAACTTACTGATAGGGAGTAAATGTGAATAAAAACAAAGAATTTGATGAAACTGCTTATAAAGTAATTTGATAATCTTTTTATGTTGTATTAATCCTCAAGCTGTAAAGTACAAGTCTCAAATTTCTTTTTGAAAATTTGTTTTTAGTATTTTTTAGAGGTGAGATAATGTTTCAATACGATGAAGAAAGCAACATTACCCTGGTAGGTTTTAAAGATTTTTTATGTTACAATCTTAAAAGACGAATGCATGCATATTTAAAGATTTGTTTAAGGTTCAGATTATTTATGATTTTGGGCATTTACTTTTATGACCAAACTTAAATAAAATATGTGTTATGGAATCCCTAGCTTTGTGGTGAGGGCTTAAGGTCATAGTAATCATAATATTTTATTAATAATTAACACGTTTTAGTTTTCACTAGGTTTGCTACTGAATAAGAATGTTAATATGATGCAATTTTATTACCAATTAAAATTTAAAATTATATATATTTAGAAACTCCTAGCAACAAGAAATATATGTATTGAATCTAAGAATAATCTTCTGAATCTGATCCTGTTCACCCCACGGGGGATTCGGATACACCCATAACCTAAATTGGTTTACAGGATTCCAGCCAAACGTGGTTTGTTCATTCAGTGAATATTTCTGAGCACCTACCGATGTGCCAGGCGATGAGCTAGTTGCTAGAAACGCAGTAATGGCTGCTATCAAGTTTCCTTTGTTAAATTGGGTTCTGTTGCTTAAATCTGGTACCTTTCATGGTGAGAGCTTTAATAGTGTTCTTTTGGGGGAATCCTTGAAATGAAGAAAGGCAGAAATTGGCATATCAGAGCTGCTGACTCAGAATGTTTTTTTAAAAAGAAAACCTGGCTCAGCCAATACGGGTTAACTTTTGAGAACCATTTTTTCCCTTCCTCCCTCTCCCTTGTCTATGTAACTGCAATTTGATCATTCGATAGACAGTATTCCATGCAGTTAGGATTCAGTCTTTGGGATATTCCTTGGGTAGCCAACAACGCTAAAGAACAACTTCTTGTTAGAGAGTGTAAAAAACAAAACAAAACAATGTCTGTTGTATTCTTAATGATTTTGTGCTTTTAACAGACTCGAGAGATAACTAATGACA
This sequence comes from Lepilemur ruficaudatus, assembly GCA_963574885.1. NCBI lineage: Eukaryota > Metazoa > Chordata > Mammalia > Primates > Lepilemuridae > Lepilemur > Lepilemur ruficaudatus. Next base: position 17,098 of record CAUYRT010029134.1, read on the forward strand.
CCTTAACTGGAGTCCTGTCTCTAAGTGAATTGAAGTGAGTAATCCGCTGTTTGATTTAAAACTTCAGACATTAGCTATGGAAAAATACGTGTTGGGCCATCTTTGCTTATGAAAACTGAGAACCAGACCCAAAGGTCATAGAGCTAATTGGTTCTTGACTTCCTTGCAAACTAACCATAGTCACCTGTCATTAACTAATATCCCCACGAGGCTATTCTCTTTGATGCATAACAGCTTCCTTTCAATCCGTATTTGGGTTTTAATATGATTTGGCATCCAGCATGGTTGAAAGAAGAATTCAAAGTAGGACTCCATGTATATGATTTGTTCACGCTTTCATGAAGCATCAGTTCAAAAGTCAGAGAGACGGCTTTGTTAAGTAGACCTTGGCTTTCAGGGACAAGCACAGACAATGGGAAACGCATTACAAACAGATGCCCTCAGTTAGACAATAGGTCAAAATGTCACCATCCCGATGGCCATCTCTGACTATCACTGCAAGGGGCAACTTCATGTCTCTGCCCTTGTGGCAGGGAAGCAGCATCAGAGATGAAGTTCATCTGCTCTCAACATTGCTACTACCTCACAAATGAGACTGTTGTAAACTTTTGAACTAAGTTTGCTCTGGTATCTGTGAGGACACTGAAAAGAAAAACCTTTCCTAGATAAAAACAAACCAAAACAAAAACCTCTTCTTATGAGTCTTTTCAAATTATAATAGCATTTTGACCTGGCTGCTTCTGATGATTCAGCAATGCCTAGGCAGAGAGGAGCTACCATTCCACTTGGTGGACATCAAACACCTTTAGGGCCCACTGAGTTTATAGTGGTTAAAAAGTTCCACTAGTGAGAACTGGGATTGGGGCGGGGTGTTTTTCATGTCCTATATGCCTATTCTTTGACCTCCTGATGAAAATACAGCTTTCCTAACTATTCCAAGTTATATATGACATGAAAAGCAGAGGGTATCAGTGCCCTGGAAAGATTTCAAACTTAGATGGGTAATAATAGAGGATACATTTTTTAAAAAAACTCACAAATTTACAACTAGAACACAACTTAGCATACCTTCTGAGTAAGTAATCTTAATTTACTACACTAGAAATAGAACTGAGTTCATTTAAGGTCGCCAAGCATTTATTGAGCACCTACTATGTGCTGGATCTCAGGGATCCAAAGGGGGATAAACCCAACTCTCTGAGGTGGGAAACCAAGTCTAGAGCAATGGTTCTCATCTCTCTCTGCATATTAAAAATCACCTGGGGAGCTTTCAAAACTCCCAGTTCCCTGGCACACTCTATAACAATTAAATCAGTATTTGGGGGCTGAGACCTGGGCATCGGTACTTTTTAATGTACCCCAGGTGGTTCCAAGAGGAAGCCAATTTTGAGAACCAGAGCTCTAGGGTCTGGTGGGGAAGACACAAGATGCAAACAACTGGTAACAATACAGTACAAACCCTACACCAAAAGTTGCATGTTTAGGATACCAAGGGATGTTCTAAGTATCTGAATATAGAGCAGGTGGAGCAGTTAGACCTGACTGGAAGGGACAGGGAAACCCCAGAAAGAAGGTGGTCTCCGAGTACAGTTATGGAGTAGTGGCTCCTGCCGACCTGAGGAGCTAGCTGACTACTGTCATGGTCTTTTTCTTCTTCCTCCAGACCCTGCCTGGTGCCACCATTCCTTGGAGCAGGGTCTTTCAACTTTGGCACTATTGACATTTGGGGCCTGATCATTCTTGGCTGTGGGGGCTGTCCTGTGCATGGTAGGGCGGTTAGCAGCATCCCTGGCCTCTATCCACTAGATGCCTGTAGCACCCTCCCCAGTATAGCAGCCCAAAATGTCTCCAGACAGAGCCTCCCCTGGTTGAGAGCTCCTGCCTTAGAGTAAATTCTTCAGCTAGATTTCTTTCATCCTAACTTCATGTGAAGCTCTGCCACTTTGAAGAAACTAAAGTGTTATTGGAGTAGGATTGGAGGAAAGGAATGAGAATTTCTAGGGGGGAGTTGTGAGGGGAGGGCAGGGTGGGAGAGGGCAAGAGTGGTCAGGCTGGGTCAGTTGGAGAGGGAATGAGGAAGAAATCAGAGGCACAGGGTCCCCAGGGTGAGTGGCTTGCCCCTCTCAGAAAGTTTTACCTCAGGCTGGCTCTTGCTCTGGCCCTGTGCCGGGGAAGCTGGCTGGAGGTTGCCGTAGCCTAATGAATAACAAGATTGTTCAGCCATAATTTATATCTTGCTCTTGGCTAGAACTGATACAGCGCCTGTCTGGATAGTTTCCCTTGTCATATAAATAATTTATTTTTGCCACATAGGAATCTCTTATTATACCCTGTGTTTCTTCAAAGTGAACACTGTAAGCAATGAATACCATGTGCTTGATTTAATTGCTGAAAATCTAACTTGTTTTGAATTTCATGGTTTCCTTAATGTCAATTTCTCTCATTTTATTAACAGACGATCAGAGCTCAACAAAACCCTGCAAACTCTGAGTGAGGTAATCATAGCACACCCTGTACCTTGTTTATAGTTACTGTTATTATTTGGGGGAAAGCATGGAGTTCTACATTCCTGGGGAGATAGGTAGTCAAGTTCCCCCAAATTTGTTGTGTAAAAGGGTGAATGGACTAGTTCTGTTACTAGAAAAATCAGAACCAGGAGCAATAAGTAGATATTACAAGGAGGTAGATTTTCCTTCTTGTAAAACCAAAAATTTCTTAAAATATGGACTCCAGCAGAATGAGCTCCCTTGTGTAGTAGTGACCTCTCTGACACTGCACGTATCCAAGGCCTGAATAGCTTTGACTATATGTAGGGAATCTGGTAGGATTGTGAATTGGATGATCCCTACGGGTTCCTGTGGTTCTAAAATTCTATCATTAGCCCTCGGATTTCCAACTGTTAAGTAACATATGTATGTATTTGTGTTTCTTTGTTTCAGACTTATTTTATAGTGTGTGCTACAGCAGAGGCCCAAAGGTCAGTCATTTTTAATACTTTTATAAATATCATTATTTCTCCATTTATGAGGAATAAAAGTATCAAGGAGACCTAAATTACAAATTCAGTGGGTTCCTCTAAAATAAATACATATTAGTGAATATTTGGGATTTAAATATTTTTACTTTTCCAAACACCGATCTCTCTGTCCCATCCATCTTTTCATTTCTTTATGAAGCACAGAGGAGTGTGTGGTGTCAAGCCGTTTACCTTAGCCCTGAGGGCCACCAATATAACCAAGAAATGGCTCACAGTGGTCCAGGCAGGGTGAAGGCCAGACAGAAAAGAAGGAACATAACATGGAGCTTGGGAGAAGGAGAAGGGGGAGGAAAAGATTGGAAAGAAAGAGAAAAGAAGAAATTAAAAAGTCCATGCAGGGGTGAATCAGAGATTGTCCAACAATCATCTGGGGTTGTATACATTATCATTGTAAATTGTATTGTGTCCATTGGCTATCTTGGCTGCATAACCCCGTGGCTTATGGGGCAGTAATCTCACTATCTTAACCCTGAGCATTCTGTGAGAGTCAAGTCCTAGAAAATGACAATTTTCACTCATCACACTATTCATTGGTACAAGTAAGGGCAAGCAGTCCATGAAATTGTGTGTTGAATCCATATCCACGATACGTATTTAGTTCATCTCACTTATCTCTTTTTGTTATTTGCAACATTACATTTTTTTTCCACCTAAACCAAGGCTAAAGTAGAAACAGAGAGAATGTCTTAAACTCTAAGGTATTTGATAATCTAGATTGAATTGCCAGAGAAATTTTGGATTTAAGAGACCTCGAGGTTCATCTAGGCTGGTATGTGAAAGGGCTCCCATGATGGAACGCAAATGCCTATAGACACCAAGCCAGTGGCCAGATGGGGTGTAGTGAGGAGGTGGGGATAAGACCATAGATGTCAAGGTGCTTGCCCTGCCTGTTCATCGTGGGGAGGCAAAATGAACCAGTAGCTATGTGTGGCAAGAGGGTCTCTGGTTTGCGACCTCTGTGAATGTGAACTTCTATTATGTCTCTTAGTATCAAGTCCTTTGGGTAAAGTTCAGACCACTGTAAATGGGTGTTTACAATCTTATCAGGGTGGCGCTACAAGTTTACAGTGTCAGTGTGCCCTTTCCTCACTCTTAAGTCTGCAAAAGCAATTACAAATGTACAGGTAGGTTTCCAATTTAGTAACATTCTGATTTATATATATTTCTCTTTACAGCACATTAAATTGTACTTTCACGGTAAAACTGAATAAGACAACAGATGTATGTGCTGTAATGGTTGCTTTGAAAAGAGTAAAGATTCGACCAATGGGTGAGTCGTCTCTATCCTTATTGCTGTGTTCATCTTCATGTGACTTTGCATGTGTTATTTTTTTAATTGAATATATAATTAATTTACATATGTTACAGCTTTCTGTTTTGACTCCTTTGTCCTGGGGCAATTTTCAGAGAGCCCTAGGTTATTTTTCCTGCTTTCTAATAAAACTTCAATATATTCTATTTGAAAACATGATAAAACAAACCCTACTGAGAGGGAGAATTCTGTTTGGAGCGTTTGATGGATTGCTGCTACTGGGATATGTTTACATTTTTTTAATGACAAATAAACTGTATATATTTATGTTCTACAACACAATATTTTGGTATACATTGTAGAATAACTAAATTAAGCTATTTAACATATGCGTTACCTCACATACTCATCACGTTTTTTGTGGTGAGAACATTTAAAATCTACTCTCTTAGCAATTTTCAAGTATACAATATATTGTTGTTTACGGTAGTCACCATGTTGTACGATTGATCTTTTGAACTTAATCCTCCTAATTGAAAGTTTTTGTCCTTTGGCCAACATCTCCCAAATCCCCCCCCCGCCTCGGCCCCTGATAAGTACCATGTCAGTCTCTTTTTCTGTGAGTTTGACTATTTTAGCTCCCACATGAGTGAGATCATGCAGTATTTGTCTTTCTGTGCCTGGCTTATTTCACTTAACATAATGTCCTCCAAGAGGCTTACTTCTGAATTCCTCTTAGGTGTTGCTGAAGAGTGATTGATACTGCATGCATATAACCAAAAAATTTCACTCAATAAAAATTTCTGAGCACCTACTATGTATACAGTATATAATTGTCAACATAATGGCATCTAATTTATTGTATTGCCTGTTTTAGACAATCGCTCTTTAAAATGCAGCCGGTGAGAGAACTGTAATAATTCATAGGTCTGGGCTTCCACCTTGCCTTATTCTTGACCACGCGTTTTCTTTTTCCTTGTCCTTTTGTCTCCTCCAGAACACTGCTGCTGTTCTCTCGGGACACCCTGCCCTTCCTCCCCGGAAGACTTGGAAAAGCTGCAGTGGTATGTGGCAAACATGCTTTTCCTTTTCCTAAAGAAAATAATAATAATGTTTAATCGCCCTGCTGGCGAAAGAGTTTGGGGATTTCAGTAGTGAAGAAAGGCTTTCGTGCACAATTTTCTGCTGTATGAAGTTTCCACTGGGTCCATTGCCTTAAATCAAGGGCTCGCAACCTTGGCTACACATTAGAATCACCTGGGAGACATTAAAAAGATCCCGACTCTCCACAGACTTACCAACTAAATGCTTTGTCACTTAAAAAAATTTCTGCCAGTCTGATAGGCAAGAAATGGTATCTCAGTATTACTTTATAATTAGCACTTGTCTTATTAAGACTGAGTCTGTTTTATTGAGACACACACACAAGACTGAGCCTGAATATTTTTTCATCTATTTGGGAGCTATTTTTGTATCTTTTTGTGAATTATGTGTTCATGTCTTTTCCTCATTTTTTCTAATGGATACTTAATCAGTTTTTAAGAGGACTTTATATATTGTGGATATTAGCTCTGTGGTGTATGTTGTAAACATTCTTCCAGTTTATCAGTTGTCTTTTGACATTGTTTATCATGTTTTTGTCATGCAAATTTAAAATTTTTATATAGGTAAATTTACCAGTCTTTTCTTCCTTTTCTTTTTTTTTAGACAAATTTATTGAAGTATAATTTACATTCCATGGCATTACTCCATTTTAAGTGAACAATTAAATGATTATTAGTAAATTTATCAAGTTGTACAGCTAATCACATAAATCAGTTTTAGAAGATTTCCTTCCCCCTATTAAGACCCGTAATTCCCATCCCCACTACATTTCAAGCATGCCCCTCCCCTCCACAATGCTCACCACATCCCTCAGATGTGGGTCTACCCACCCAACCCCCAAATCCGTGGTGGACACCACCACCATTTGAGCACCATAGTGTTAATCAGTCAATACCAATTTGATGGTGGGCACATGTGAAGCCCATTCTTCCGGTCTTGTGTCACCTCACTTTGAATAATGGGTTTAAGCTCAATCCAGGATAATATAAGCGGTGCTAGCTCACTGTCGTTTCTTAAAATTGAGTAGTATTCCATCGTAAACATATACCAAATTTTAATAATCCACTCATGAATTGACAGGCACTTGGGTTGTTTCCACGACCTAGCAATAGTGAATTGTGCTGCCATAAACATTCGGGTGCAGATGTCTTTATTATAGAATGTCTTATGCTCTTTTGGGTAGATGCC
>CAUYRT010029135.1:0-18189 GCA_963574885.1 Lepilemur ruficaudatus
GTAGTCCCAGCTACTTGGGAGGCTGAGGCAGAAGGATCACTTGAGCCCAGGAGTTTGAGGTTGCTGTGAGCCAGGCTGACGCCACGGCACTCTAGCCCAGGCAACACAGTGAGACTCTGTCTCAAAAAAAAAAAAAAAAAAGTTAGAAGATGAGCAGCAGAATTAACCAAAGAAGGAAGAGGAAAAGATAAGAGAGGAAAGTAGTAATATAGGAAATATGCATACAACACAGAGAATCAAAACCAATTAAAAAATGAGTTTAAAAGTTTGGAGGCGAATAAAACCTAATAAAATAGATAAAACTGATGTTATAAAATGACACAACCATTACCAGGAATGCAGAAAGGAGTATTATTACTGAGTCTGTAGATATTTCTAGAAAAATATAGCTGAACCAAGCTGACAGTAGAAGAAACAGAATCCAAATAGTTCTGTAACTGTGAAAGACATTGGATCTGTATTCTAGGTCACCCCAGAATTTAGGGAAGAAAAATTAAATCTGCAGTTTAACCATTTGATCAAAGAAAACTGCAAATCCAGATGACTTCATCTAAGAATTCCATCAGCCATTTAAAGAAGAAATAGTGCCAATCTTTTGTAAACTTTGCTGAAGAACAGAAAAGGCAGAAGTACTGCCAGCTTATTTTATGAGGCCAGCCTAATGTTGATGCCAAAAATTAACAATGACTATACAAGAGGGAAAGTTACAGGCAAATCACACTCATGAAAACAAATGCACAAATCTTAAATAATATAGTAGTAACATAATACAACATATAATATATAAAAATGGTAATTTATCAAGTCTAAGTTAAGTTTGTTTTGGATGTGCAAGGTTAAGATTGGAAAAATCAGGCCAGGCACAGTAGCTCATACCTGCCATCTAGCACTTTGGGAGGTCGAGGCAGGATTGCTGAGGCCAGAAGTTTGAGACCAGCCTGAACAACATAGCAAGACCTCATCTTTGCAAAAAAGAGGAAAGTTAGTGAGGCATGGTAGTACGTGCCTATAGTTCCAGTTACTTGGGAGGCTGTGGCAGGAGGATTGCTTGAGCCCAGCAGTTTGAGGTTGCAGTGAGCTATGATTAGAACACTGCACTCTGGCCTGGGCAACAGAGTGAGACCCTGTGTCAAAAATTAATAAATAATAAAATTAGAAAAATCAATGTAATTTAACACATAAACAGAAAAATCATATGATCATCTTAAAATAAAAAACATCAAATAAAATTCAACACTGATCTGTGATTAAAACTCTTAGCAAACAGGCAGTAAAAGATAATTTCCTTAATCTATAGTGTGCAGTTATTTTTCATTTTGTTTGAGTACCTCATGCTATACTGTTGGGTCACCAAGCTCCCTTACGCCCTGTTTCTTCCTGGCTTCCTTCTGTTCCTCTTTAATCAAGTTCAGATATTACCTCTTCTATGCATTTTCCCAGTTTCCTGCAAATAAAATTTATAAGTCTTCCCACTGATTCCCAAAGATTCACATTGTTCCCACATGCAAAATACATTCACTTTGTCTCACTATCCCCAAAAGTCTGAACCCATTACAGTATCAACTCAAAGTCCTAAATCTCATCAGCTCAAAAGTTCCAAATCTCATCAAATAAATCAGGTATGAGTGAGGCTCATGGTATAATCCACACGAAGAGACAATTCCTTTTTATTTATGAAAGTTAAGAAGTAAGTTACCTCTTCCCAAAATACAATGCTGGGACAGGCATTGAATAACAGTTACAGACATTCCTGTTCAAAATAGAAAGTAATGGAAGGAATCACTGATCCCAGGGAATTTTGGAATTCAGACACATTACATTTGGTTTCACAGTTTGGGAATCATCTTCCATGGCTTGTACCTCTGCCTTCTGGGCTCAAAGTTCTGTCCTTTGGGTCATCCTTTCTTTTTCATGAAGTTTAGCATGTTTTTATTCTGAGTAGCTTCATCAACTTGTTTTTTGCCTACAGAATTTTGGGAGTCTGCAGCCTTCATTCCTTTTATACTCTCTCTGTCATTTTTAAGTTCAAGCTGTCAGTGTTCCTGCTGGTATAAAATTATCAAGGGTCTCCCGTGTATGACACAGGGATTCTCTCCATTAGACAAAAGGGTACTCCACAGTTCTTTCCTAGATAACCCCACTGATACTTTCTGCTGAGAAGCTTGGAAGGAACTGAGTCACATGCTTCATCTCTTCAAAGATTTTTTATTTGACTAAATACTCTGACATTTTAATTTTCCTATGGTATTAGCAAAAGGTTATCCAGACAGACAGACACACACACTTTTTTTTTTTAAGAGCAGCTTTCCTGATAGTAAATCTCAATTTTAGCAAGGTCTGCATTCTGAATAGGTGAGAGTTTCTTGAACCATTGAGTCCTGGTTTCTTTTTGTTTATTAGCTTCTTGCTTATCTCTTTCTCTCAAAAAGCAAAAAGAAACCAGGCCACACCTTCAGTAGTTTGCTTGGAAATCTCCTAAGCTAACTCATTGCTTATAAGTTTGGCTTTCCACATAACTGGAGGATAAAACTTTGTTAAGCTTTCTGCCCTAACAAGAATCCCCTTCCCTTCAGTTTCCAGTAACGTGCTTCTTAGTTCCTCTGAGCCTTCTCTAGTAGCGTGCCTAATATCTGTGTTCCTACCAACAGTTTCTTCATGACAGTTTAGGTATTCTCTAATGTGATAAATGTTTTCTCCACTGTGATCCTGGAACTCCTTCTCAGTCCTCACTAGCAGGATTGTTAACACCCATATTTCTGTTAACAGTCTGTTCAAGGCAATATAAGATTTTTAAAAACTAAGTTTCTTAAATTTTTTCTAGCCTCTGTCCCTTGCCCAGTTCCGAAGGTTTTTAGATATTTGTCTCAGGAGCATCCTACTTCCAGGTACCAAGATCTGTAGTGGGTTCTTGTTGCTGCTGTAAACAAATGATCACAAACTTAATGGCTTAAAACAACACAAATTTATTACCTTATAGTTTTAGAGATCACAAATCTGAAGTGGGTCTCAGTTAGGCTAAAATCAAGGTGACAGCAGGGCTGTGTGCCATCTAGACGCTCTTGAGAAGAAATAATTTCTTTGCCTTATCCAGCTTCTAGAAGCTGCCCACATTTTTTGGTTCGTGATCCCCTTTCATCTTCATAGCCGGCAGTGGCCTGTAAAGTCTTTGACATGTCACATAACTCTGATTCTGATACTTATGCTGTTTTCTTCTACATTTAAGAATCCTTGTAATTACATTAGGCCCACGTGGGTAATTCAGAATAACTTCGTATTTTAAGGTTAGCTGATTAACAACCTTAATTCCGTCTGCTACCTTAATTCTCCTTTTCTGTATAACCTAACATATTCACATGTCCTGGGGATTAGGACATGGACATCTTTGGGCAGCCATTATTCTGCATAACACAGTAGTACCTGGTGTAAGTCATTAATTCTCAATTTAGTTTCTATTGTATTGTGAACATTTGAGCTTTTCAAAGACAGACTAGTTTCATCCCTCCCACATATCCCTATTTATTTTTCCCAGTGATACATTTTTTAAAAATTGAAGTTAAATTCACTTAACATACAATTAACCATTTTAAAATGTACAGTTCAGTGGCATTTAGTGCATTCACAATGTCATACAATTACCACTTCTCTAGTTTGAAAACTTTTCTTTAACCCAGAAGAACACCCTGTGCTCATAAAATACCCTTATCTCTCCCTGTCCTCACCCCCTGGTAGCAAATAACCTGCTTTCTCTCTGTGTGTATTTGCCTCCTCTGGATATTTCATATAAAAAGAATCATACCTTATGTGACCTTTTGTGTCTGGCTTTCACTTAGCATAACTTTTCAAGGTGCATCCAAGTTGTAGTATGTGTTGGTACTTCATTCCCTTTATAACTGAATACTGTTTTATTGTGTGTTTATGCACAATTCCTATATCCATTCATTTGTTGATGGACATTTAGGTTGTTTCTACCCTTTGGTTCTTATTAATAATACCGCCACAAACATTTGTGTATAAGTTTCTGTGTGGACGTATGTTTTCATTTCTTTGGGATATCTACCTAGGAGTGATACTTCAGGGTTGTATGATAATTTTATGTTTAACTTATTGAAGAACTACTTAACTATTTTCCACATTTGCACCATTTTACATTCCCACCAGCAAGTGAATGGAGTTGGTATTTTTTCACATCCTCGGCAATATTTTTTATTTTCCCTTTTTAAAAATCATAACCATTCTAGTGGGTATAAAGTGGATAGTTCATTGTTGTTTTGATTTGTATTTACCTAATGACTTAATGAGGTTGAACATCTTTTGGTGTGCTTATTGGTCTTTTTATGTCTTCTTTGGAGAAATGTCTGTTCAAGTTTTTTGCTCATTTTTTAATTGGACTGTTTATCTTTTTGTTGTTTAATTCTTTTTGTTGTAAGAGTTCTTTATATATTCTGAATACTAAACCCTTATCAGATAGATGATATGCAGACATTTTTTCCCATTCTGTCTTTGACGTTCTTGAGAATGTCCTTTGATGTACAAAAACTTTAAGTTTTTATTAGGTTTGTATTACTAATTTTTGTTGTTGTTCATGCTTTTGGTGTACAACTCTAAGAATCCTTTGCCAAATTCATGGTCATGAAGATTTATCCCTGTGTTGTCTTCTAATAGTTTTAGCTCATTTTCAGTTAATTTTTGTATATAGGAGAGAAGTGGTGGGTCTAAATTCATTCCTTTGCATGTGGTTCTCTAGTTGTTTCAGCATCATTTGTTGAAAAGACTATTCTTTCCCATTCTTTGAATGTTCTTGGTACCCTTGTTAAAAATAAACTGGCCATAGAATTGTGGGTTTATTTATGGATTCAAATTTATTCATTGGTCTGTATGTCTACTCTTTACGGCAGTACCACACTGTTTGTTTTTTGTTTGTTTTTTTTGTTTTTTTTTTTTCTTTTTTGTGAGACAGAGTCTCTCTCTGTTGCCCGGGCTAGAGTGAGTGCCATGGTGTCAGCCTAGCTCACAGCAACCTCAAACTCCTGGGCTCAAGCGATCCTTCTGCCTCAGCCTCCCGAGTAGCTGGGACTACAGGCATGTGCCACCATGACTGGCTAATTTTTTTCTATATATTTTTAGTTGTCCAATTAATTTCTTTCTATTTTTAGTAGAGACAGGGTCTCACCCTTGCTCAGGCTGGTTTCGAACTCCTGACCTTGAGTGATCCGCCCGCCTCAGCCTCCCAGAGTGCTGGGATTACAGGCGTGAGCCACTGCGCCCAGCCCATCCAGGGCATTCTTAAATGAAATTGGGTTATTTTTTCCCTTGCAAATGTATGTCAGTGAAACACAATGATACGATGACTCCTGGTTCAGTTTGGTGCCACTACCTTGGTTCACTAAGGGGCCAGCGTTTTTAGCCATTACTGCTTTTATACCGTCGGTCCAATCAATATCACAGACTTCTGGAAGGGGCCTCAGAGATTCTTAGGGATATCCAGAGCATATTTTGAAAACCACTGATCTATGGTAATTATTCTAAAAAGAGTCCACATAAATGATATCCACAAACTGAGATTAGATAACTAATCTTATCAATCCATAAATAGCCAGGAATCAATCGTGTCTATATTCTTGGTGGCACAAAAGCATGTGAAAGGGACAACTAACTCAGACTAAGGGATGGGGACAATCGAAGGTTTATTAGAGCAAGTGCCTCTGAGATGAACTTTATAGGATGAAGGAGAGGAAGCCAGGAAAGTATTTCTTGGTGAAGGCGGAGGTGTTTGGGAAGGGCATCCAAAGCAGAGAAAAATACGTCAAATATTGTGACTGAATACACCGTCACGTATTAGTCAGGACAAGCTAGATTTGATTGCGGTAACATGCACCTAAATCTTCTGAACACATCAAAATTTATTTCTCCCACACAGGTCAGGAGGATGAGTCAGCAAGGCAGGTGGGTCAGCAATCCAGGCTGCTTTCCTCTTGTGGCTCTGCCTCCAAGATTTCTTTGACAGAGGAGGTGAAAGCTGCTAATAGGACCACTAATAGAACTGAAAAGATATCTACCAGTGCTCCTAGGTCACTTGCCAAAATTCCTCAAATGGCCCCTCCCGACATTAACATGAGAGCGTGCACGTGGATATTTGGAGAGCCATAAATTTCTCTGGCTTGACCTAGTTCTTTAAAACAAACCCCTGACACTGTTTTCTACTGTAGCAGAAGCAAGTAGACAGAGTCAACAATAGAGGGCTCTTATAATCAACCAGAAGGACGGCAAGTGGGCAGGTTCATGCTGCGGCTCCAGATCAAAAGGAGTAGAAGGCAAGCCTGGAAGTTTCTGATAAGCAAGAGATTCTTTCCGGTATAGTGATCAGAAGCACTGTCCTAGCATTGGAGAGCTAACCTTTTTCTTTAAGTGACTGGCAGACAAAAAAGGAAACAAGTACTATGTTGGGGTGAAAAGTCTTTAGAATTACACAGTTTTACATGTCATGATGCTAAGAGAAAGTTAAATAAAAGTTAAATAAAACTGCTACGTAGTGCTGCGTACTTTGTCGCTCCTATATAAAATATGAGTAGAAAAAAAGACTGGAAAGAAATACAGGACAACAGAGTTTATTTTTTAACAGGGCTTATTCTACTGATATTATGAATGATTTTTTAAAATTTTATTTATTATGAATGGTTTTTATGCTCTAGAGTCTGTCTTAAATTTTCCATAATGAACATGGTTATTTTTTAATCAAAGGTCAAAAAATTCACCTTTGTTTAAAAAAGTCTAATTTAAATGATACATTTTAATAAATCTTTAGTTGTTAGATATTGATCAAAGATATTCATATACAGGGTGAACATATTTTCCCCACCCTGAATTGTAACATGTGGCTTGATATGAAATCTAATAATAGGATTAAAAATTTGCATTAAAAATTGGGAAGCCATATGATTGCATCACCACAAAGAACTGAAGTCCTGTAATTATTTCTTTAAGCTAAAATGGGACATATTTGTACATGATAGATTTATAATTTATTTTTACCGTCCAGAATTGTGTTAGTGAAATTTGTGTTAATCTGGTTTTTATGAACTTAATCATAATTTTATTATTATAATTATTAATTTTAAATTACAAGAGTAGCTTGGTATTTAAATAAATGCATTGTTTTGAGCTATTTTTCTTTATAAAATATAAATACACACATATTTGTTTAAAGAATAATAAGTCTTTAATACCTCTGACGTCTGGGCTTCTATTATTTATTTATTTATTTATTTATTTATTTTTGCAAACAGTGCACACTTACGTTCTATCACTTCTCCCAGCAGAGGGCGCTGCAACTCAAGTATCAGGCTCCACGTGTTTCTCATAAATGTCAAACTTACGTAGTTAACTTGACAGCTCTCATAACTGAGCAACGTGCAGTCCCAGCAGGAGGCAGGAGAACAGATAAAGCGAAAACTTCCCTTCCGATCCTTATTTATGGTAAAGAATATAAACCGAGGTGATATGTGCAAATTCTTACCAGTTTGTACCAGGTATCAAAAGAATGGCAACAGCTAGCAGCCCAGAGGATAAACAGTTTTTATGAGGATGACATCACATCTGGGAAGGGTTGAAAATGGTTCTTGGGAGAAGCATAGATGAGATTCCATTTTAAAAACCCATTTTTGCAAATGACAGTATCAAGTTCTGTGATAAAGGTGGGCATATTGAGTAATGGATTTTGCTCTAAAAACCATATGATTTATTGGAGAGAAAGTATAAATACACAGCAGATTCAAAGGCAAGGTAACTGCCAAGTTTAGACCCCCATACTACGTTTCATATCTCCAGCTGCCTACGTGGCCACTCCAAATAATTCAAGATTCCCAAAACTTAACATGCCCCCATTTCATCACCCAAGACGGATGTGTTCTTCTTTTTCTGTTCACTCGTTTATTTAATGGCATTACTGTTCCTGAAAATTCATTGTCACCTTTAATTTCTCCTTTCTCCAAGTCCTAATTCCCAATGGTCTCCTGACTAGTATTTAAAGTCTTGGTTGACTTACTTGCACATGAAGAATAACTTTTTAAGTCTTACTTTCAAAGCCTTCAATAATCTGAATTCTGTCAAAATTCCCAGTCTCACCTGTGGATTCCTTCTTTCAGCAAGTCGACACTCAAAATTCTAATTTCCTTCAAAGCCCAGATCAAATTCCATCTAAAAAAATACTTGTGGCTAAAAATTATTCTCTCCTTTCCAATTCCCTGATAGAATATCATTTATATTTCTGTTAGAACACTAGTCAAAGTCTGTCTTATGTTAAAATAATCTGTATATGTTTCTTTCCGCTGTGCCATTTTTACCAAGTTCTGAGCCACATGGCACAGTGAGCATTATGGAAGCTTAACATGCTGAATCGAACAGTACACTGATGGTACGAGTAGGGTATCTTTACACTGTGTGCTTGTTGACTTGTGCTGTGCCTTGCCTGTATCCAGTTCCTCACAAGAATCTCACTGGAAGAGCACAGGTTTATATTTTTTATTTATTATTATTTTTTTATTTCAGCATATTATGGGAGCACAAATATTTAGGTTACATATATTGCCCTTAGTGAATAATATGCTATTAATATATCTGCTATTAATAAATATGCTATTTTTTTATTTCAGCATAATAAGATGCTGAAATAAAACCAAAGTCAACAAGTAGTTCCCAGCTTGGAGCTATGGGGACAAGCATGGGATGTGAAGTCACCACAAGGAACCCTCAAATCCACCAGTGCTCCAAACAATGCCTTAAACTGAATATATATTAATATTACCTACCACTTCTGAATACGAATATATGCCATTCATGAAACACAAACTTATTTAAAAGACGTAATGAATTAATAGCTGTCTTAACTCTTACCAATGCATGCTGTTCTTGAGGTCTTGAGTTGAATCTTACATCTTCAGAGAGGTTTTCTCTGGTTCTCCTGCCTAATAGGGTTCCCACATCCTTTTCACACTGTAGCCCCTTATTCTGTTCCGATTTGCTTCATAGCATGAAAAGCAACCTGACATTCTTTTATGTATTTCTTTACTCCCTTTCTCCTCTTTTTGGATATAAGCTACTATGAAGGCAAGTGTTTCGCTGTAATCACTACCCTCACTCTAGCCATTAGACCTGTGCTTACCCATGGAGGGCTTCAGGAAATATTTGCTGAAAAGATAAACAGAGTCACAAAATACTAGTTTCAAATGCACACTACAAGGCAAATTAGTTGATTATGTCATATGTGGCCATTTTCATCTTCTCAGTGAATAATTCACATGAAAATAGAATTAGAAGATTCTTGACTTCCTCTTCATAGTCATCATTGGCTCTTTGCCTGGAATGAGACTTCTTATTAGTAAATGAGATGCCACAGAAGAATTGGGCCAACTGCAACGAGACACATAAGAGGAAAATTAAAGGCTTTATCCTAAAAGGCTGCAGCTTAAACGTGAAAGAGCATTGCTTTGAGATACAAGCACATAACACAGCTATTCCCCTCAGTGCTCCAATGATAAAGACATTAATCAAAGCTTCCTCTAACCCCAAACAAGTTAAACCTCTCGCATATTATTTAAGATTAGGTAATGTGTGTTGTCACTCGGATGCCTGCTCATCTGTGACCAATTCATTCTGAACTTGTACAACCTCAAGACAAAGGACATATGTCATGAGATTGCCTAAATGTGTAGTAGAAACAAAATCTGTTCTAATATGCTAATCAATCAGATCATCAGAGGATATATTTAGCATTTGATGAACATTAATGTGACCCAAAATACTCAATATATAGTATTATATCAGAAGACATCTGAATTTTTAATATCTTTGTCATATTATTTGAGCCCTTATGTTTATTACGTTCCCTGCCCTTTTACTCTGACATCTGCAGACCCAAATAAATTAGATTGTCACTGATTGTAGGGGAAGAGTTGATACCTCCACGAAGATAATTTATGCACCTGAGCTTCCCTTTCCCAAACTTTGATAAGGTTGTTTTCACTTTATTTTCTTCCTGTGAGAGGAGTGGCCATGCTAAGTTCTTTTCATCTCCCAAATCTGGCTGTAATTCTTTAAACATGGTACATTAGCAAATTTGCTCTGGATATTTGATGAAGAATGCGTAGTATGCGTGAATCTAAATCCCAGTAGTAAGCAAACAAATGATTGCACATGGTATAACCTGTTTATCTGTGGATTCTCCTGTTGCTACATCAGAGTTATTTCTGACATGTCTATCGCTAAAAAATCCTAAGCTCCACCTCTTGCAAATCAAGTATATTTTCAGTGCTAGGGCCTTGAATAGGTGCCCGTGCAACTCACTTCCACCCACCACGCCATCGGTTATGTACAAAGCACAGAAGTTGGGGTCAGGAAATCTGTCACAGTTCTCCAAGTGGGACAACCTCCTCTACTTTCTCGGAGTCCAGTAAATGTGGTTCTCTCTTCTGTTCCTCTTTTGTCCCTCAACCAATTAACTATAAGTGAACCCCAAAAGATCCCTTACTACAATGTAAAACCGTTGTTCATCCTTTTAAGTAAGATGAATAGGTTTTGACTCTAGGAGGAGAGGCTAATGGTAGCAGATCTTAGGATGGCAAACTGTCTGGATTTTCTAGAAAAACAGAGCGAGAAACCCCGCTTGCTTTATGTGCTGTGTAATTCTAGGGACGAAGGACTGAGGAAAAGGGTATAATAGAGCAAGAAGGGGTGCAGAGCAAATGTAAGGGATACATTACCAACTTAGCTAGAGCTTCATATCAAGCTAGTGGAATATCTCTGTAGAGTCTACATGAGCTACTGTGTTTCTGAATAATCTGTCTACGGACAGGAAGGGTGAAGAATTTGTCCACCTTCTTCCATCCTGTGGTGGAAACAGTCCATCCTATGGTGCATCGACTGTGATACACTTCTGGGTTGTACGACCTGGCCCCTCTAGCAGCTTGCCCCTCTAGTGGGCAACACCATGCTGGAGACAATCGTTTTGGGAGGCTTGACCCCAAACATCAATGACAGCATCTACAGTGGCAGTCACATTGCGTAGAGTGCGCTAGTGAGTGGAAGCAACTCAGTGACACTTGCCACCTGTCCATGCATCGTCTGCAGCCTCGCAGACCCAGCTGGGCAGGCCAGTGCACCTCTGCAGCATCTTAGAGGCAACAGGAAAACCCCAGAGATGCTTTGCAGAGAGTGAGGCAACATCCGGTTGGGTCCTGTTTGAGAACCCCACAAGGGACTGGGAGCAGGCACCTCCCAGTGGAACTGGCTGGCCCAGCAAAATTGTAGTGCCGTGAAAACATGGCCCCCACTGTAAAGGATCTCTAATATTTCCTCCAAGAAAATCTGAGAGCCCTCCTCTGTGGTCTACACTAATGTGGTAGGTGCCAGGCAATCTGGAGTCTCTTCGGGAGCATTCTGTGGAAAATTACAGTCTAGGAGTCAAGCGATTTCCAAACCGAGTTCAGCCAGTGACCCAACAGAGCTGGAAGGGAGTGAGATCATGATAAAGGATTGTAGCAGTTGCAAGAAAGAACTACTTCTGGAAATTGAGCTAATAAAAGAAGCAAGAGACTAAGCCATTCTTAATTCTAACCTGTTCAAAATAAATTCTTTAAAGGTATCCGACCATTTTCCAGCATTCTCCAAAGTGAGGAAATGTTAACCCAAGCCAATCGATTATACCTCCCCTAACTGTGGGGAATGGGAGTCACTGAGAGGTAATGAAAAGAGAACAGCTTGGAAGTGATAACAACCGGATTTCAATTCCAATTCTCTTACTCATTTTATGATCTGAGAAGTTTATTCAACCTCCCTGATCTCGGTTTGCGCTCTAGTTTAACGGGAATAAAGTATACTTCACAGCACTGCAAGGATCAAGGAAATGAAGTACTGAAAGTGCTCAGTACCACAATTGGAAATTGCTTTTCTGGAAACTCATTTATTAGGTTATCAAAATTTATACTTTTACCAACTTCATTTTCAGTTGATATAATTGAAATTAATGTCAGTTGCTCTTGGAAAGATCATAATTTTTTTTTAGCACATTATAAAGATGAACTTTTTATTTTATAACAGTTTTAGGTTTACAGAAAAGTCATGAAGGTGGTACAGAGAGTTTCTGTATTATATATTGCATGCTATTTCCTCTGTTGCTACCATTTTAGAGTAATATGGTACGTTAGTTACAATTAGTGAACTGATATTGATAAATTATTATTCAAGTACTTTATTCTTATTTCTTTGGTTTTTGTCTGATGGCCCCTTTCTGTGCCAGGATCTCATTAAGGATAGTATATTACATTTAGCCATCATGTTTTCTTTTCTTTTTGGTTTTTTTGAGACAAAATTTCACTCTGTTGCCCAGGCTAGAGTGCCGTGGCACCAGCCTAGCTCACAGCAACCTCCAACTCCTGGGCTCAAGCGATCCTCCTGCCTCAGCCTGCCAAGTAGCTGGGACTACAGGCATGTGCCACCATGCCTGGCTAATTTTTTCTATATATTTTTAGCTGGCCAATTAATTTCTTTCTATTTTTAGTAGAGACGGGGTCTCGCTGTTGCTCAGGCTGGTTTCGAACTTCTGACCTTGAGTGATCCACCCGCCTCGGCCTCCCAGAGTACTAGGATTACAGGTGTGAGCCACCACGCGCCCGGCCTAGCCATCATGTATTCTAAGGATCCTCTTGACTATAACAGTTTCTCAGATTTTCTTTGCTTTTGATGATCTTGACAATTTTGAGGAGTACTGGTGAAATATTTTGTAGAACATTCCCTGATTAGGATTTCTCTGATGTTATTCCCCTAATTAGACTGGGGTTATGGATTTTGGGAGAAGATCTGAGAGGTGAAGGACCACTTCAATCACATTTCAGTGGTCCATACTGTCAATATGACTGATCACTGCTGATAATGACCTTGGTCACCTGGCTGAAGTAGTGTTCGTCACTACAGTATAGGTTTCTCCGCTATAAAGTCATGTCTGCCCGTCTTTCCATTTGTACTGTTTGGAAGGAAATCACCATTAGTAGCCCACACTTAAGGAGTGGGGAGTTATGCCTCACCTCCTTGAGGGTAGAATATCTACATAAATTATTTGGAGTTTTTCTGCATGGGATATTTGTCTCTTCTCTCTCATTTACTTATGTTCAATCATTTATTTATGACAATATACATACTGATTGGATATTGGTTTTATACGTTGGATTATGATCCAATACTACTTTATTAATTTTATTGTTCAGATTTTTCTAGATTTGAACATTGTGACAATCCACCTACATTAAACCAAACATGAGTTCATACTGATGTCTCTAAATGTAACCCATTGCCACATGGATCATCCTAACTTTAAAATATTTGAGCATTTTTGTTTTGAGAAAGCTCTGCTGTATTTTAATTTCTCAAAATTAAAATACAACTTGTCATACAACTGCTACTGGAGCTGTTAAGTGTATTTTATAGAATCTGACAACGTTGGGATAAATTTCCAATAAAATACTTCAAAATTTAAGTTTTAGTACATCTAGAGTTGATGATTCTTATAGAACAGTTTTTCTAAAAAGATTTAACTCTTCATACAAGTCAATTTTGTGTTAAGCCTGAATTTAATTTTAAATGTAAATTTATACATTGCCATTTTAATGTTTCTTCTGACATTTCCTGTGCTTATGGAAGTAATGTGAGAAATTAGAAAAGGCCTCATGATTTGTACTTAGTTTAAAACACATTGTACAAAGAAAAATTAATTTTAAATCATCTTTCTCATTAATTGGTTCATCCAAAGTTTCATATGAAAATAGTGTTCTTTTACATCAAATGGGATCATCATTACATTTAATTTCTATTTCTAAGCATGTAGATATTTACTTTGCAATATCCCAGCAGCTTTCAAAAACCAGAAATCCTCAACTCTTTGAAGAATTCTAATAACTCCCTGTTGTGTTTTATTACAATGTCCATGTGTGTGCTTTTATTTTGTGATAATTTACTGGCAAAATTTTATTGTTTAAATGCTGGCAGTCCCTGTGTCAGTGCTCAGGCTGGAGAGTTAATATTTGTGCAGCCACTACAGGGGCAGCTTTGGGAACAGACAGACAAGCTGGTTTTCTGTCTGTGATCTTAGTCCATCCTCCATGCGGAGATCCTTGTTTCTCTGAGGCCACCGCCATTTCTGCTTCTGTCTCTGCTTTTGTCGTCACCATTGCTGTTACTACCCTGGGCCCGCTTTTCCCACCCTGGCAGCCCACTCAGATCTGCAGCCTCCTGACCTGTTCCAGGTTCGCATGTGCTCGCCAGACTATCAGGCCACCAGGACAACTGCTCACTGCCTGTGCTACCTGCCCGTCGTACCCAGGACCTGAGCCCAGAGGTGTGGGCACTGCTGCTTGACCACAACTACGTGCTCATGCTATCCCCCGGTGGGACTGCCTCTACCCACAGGCATGTCCAAACGTAAAATTACTAAGAATTTCAAGATGGCGACCATGGAACATTAAACCCAGCAAGGGCCCTTCTAGTGGGAGGTGCTCTGTGAGTCTACACAGCTGCACTCTCCTGAAGCCATCTCCGGAGTAGAGACTCATTACCCCTATTAAGAACTTTGTAAACTAAGGTTCAAAAAGTCACCTGCCCAAGGTTATATAATTAGTAAGAAGCAAAGCTGGAAATTAAATTTAAGTATGTCTAATCCAGAGGTTAACCTCTTAGTTGTCATGTTCTGCCCTGTGGATAAATTCACTCCTAAAAGATTTTTTTCTTAAAACTCTGGTTAAGCACAGAAACTGCTAATGGCTTATTATATTGAAGAAGTAGCATGGCCTTCCTATGGGAAATGCCTTTTTTCCTAGTTCCAAAGCCAAAATAAAAAAATTAAAAAGAGGTCTGTGACAGTGACATCTTAAGCAGATTAAATGTTATAAAAATGAATGAATGAGTGCAGGTGATGTTTATTCTCCCAGTTACAGCTTTGGAGGGGCCGTGTAGACCACACTCCAGAGCCACACTACTCAGATTTGAATCCCAGCTAGGCCACTCACTTGTTGGGTAACCTTGGGAAAATTGCTTAATTTCTCTTTGCCTTGTTCTTTGTTCTTCCATCTGTAAAATGGGAGCAACATTAACACCTACATGTGGCCTTCAGCGTCCTTGAGTGTGGCCTTTTGACGAAATCCAGATTTTACAGAACACATCCTTTTATTAAAAGGGTTCAGCACAGAAAGATGAAGCTTTTTTTGCCTCCTCTGGTGCTTAGAAAAGAACAATCTTGAAATGAGAAGGCTGCAGGTTTCTCCTTCTTACTGTCTTAACAACCCACCGTGCCCATTCTTGTAGTCTATAACATTTTTTAGATAAAGGGAGTGAAAAAGCAGAACTGAAACATGACACTAAGGAAGTAAAGTAAAATAGTTTAAATCAGAGCGACACATCCTGTTCTTCTTGTCCCCTCGTGTCTGGGATGTGTCTCTCCAATTACTATGTGATTCATGAGTCATGGTCCTGTCTTTGCTTTGTTGAATCACAGATAGTCCTTGGGCAAATGCTCTGGTATCAGTTCTCATACTGACAAAGGGTTTTTTTTTTTTTTTTTGCAGGGTTAAATCCTCTGTCCCTTTGATGCTTGCTTCTTTACTGACCACTTCCATGAGTTTCCTTTTCAGCTGCGGGCTCAGCCTATTTGGGTATCAGAGATTGTGTCTTGCGGCTCACTGCCGTCTAAATGATTTATCTTGACTGTATTTCTTTTTAAAGAGATATTTGACAACTGGGTTTCTGCCCTGACTCTGTCTCAGTCCCATGTCTCTATGACATCACCTCTTTCTACATAAGAGAGTCATTTGAACTTTTAAAAATCGCCTTCCAGAAAATGGTGATGAGGCCAAGAATGAGTTAACTCTCTGCTGGGAAGTCAGCCATGTAGATCCTGAGAGGTCTCACGTTCATTGGCCGGGATTTGACAGTCCTTCCACTGTGGCATTGGAGACAGGGGTGAGAGATACCGGCAGTCACTGATACCTCACAGTCCTTGCTTACATTCTGAAAGGAGGCATGGAGAAAATTTTAGTACAGAGAGAGACCCACATATATTAACATCTCTCCCCAGATTAATAGCTGCCATGGTGTGGTGGAAAAAGAAAATCTCTGTAAGTTAAAATCTTGGCCTTACCAGCTGTGTGACTTTTAGTTTGTTCATTAACCTCTCTGAGCATTGGTTTCTTCATATTTCAAAGGGAGATAATCATTTTCTTTTGCGTGGATTAGAGATGACATAATGTGGCATATGAAGGATGATAGTTTTTATCTTGATAGTTTTGTCTTGATTGTTATGCTCTCCTAATTGGAAATGCAAGGTTTAAAATTGCTAATAAAATATTTTCTTATGTAGGTAAAGATAGAATTACATCCGTGACTTTCATCTTTCCTCATGATTTGAATGTGTCCAACATAATTGTTCTGTGAGAGAATGAGAGGAACAATAATGTGTCCTTTAGCTATTTCTCAGAGGGGCCATACGTCATACACAGTTTCATCACAAGAAAAATCCTTAGAAGACACACTGAAGATTCTTTCAGTGTTACTTAAGATCCTAGTTAGGGAAAAACGCAAAGGTATTATAAATGTCAACCTTGTTTGGTCTTCTTATCCTGGTCTTCCCTGTCGCCTAACTAAGGCATAAATTAAGCACATTCATATTTTTCTGATGACTGTCTCATACTTTAATTATTTAAAGACATTTTCTATGTCCATGATTTTTGAGTGGAGACTTTATAATTTATACCTCTAATAATGTACATTATTGCTTTTAAGAGAGAAACAAAGGAGAGTTTGTGATTTAAGAAAAAATCCTGAGGGTTCTAGAATGCAAGATCTTTATGCGGGAACACTCTACGTCCTGTAAGTCTCTTGGTTGGAATTCCCCATGAATATAGTGATATGTCAAAGTATAAACCATCATTGAACAGTAAAGCTTAGATCCAAGTAGCTCAAAAGGGACATGTCCGGCTGACGTTCCAGATAGGGTGGAAAAATAAGAAAACAGAGAAGAAAACAAGTGACTAGAAGGTCAAGTGGCTTCCACACTTCATGAAAAATGAGAGATAGTATTGTTCTCCGGGAGATTTAATCAGCAGGTTCTCTGTGAAAAGCACAGTATCGTAAGAAATAAATGATGGCAAAATATGTGTATTAAATATTTTAAAAATGACATAATTATACTTTTTTGCATTTTTTCATGCATGAACAACCCTGATCACACCAAGGATATCCATTTGCCTTGGGTTAGGATTTTTACAAAGAAAATTTTGTAAGAGAAAGATGCAACTTGTAAAATCCAAAGTAAGATTCGTTTGTAGTTGAGAGAAAGCAGTAATTTGGAAGCTAAGCTTTGTTGGGGGGGAGGGTAGGTGGGCAGGAAAAAAGTATTTTCTAAATCCTTTTAGCTCCAATTGTCATTCCTAGAGCCAGGCCAAGATAAGAGCATCCAAATTCCTTCCTAGTGTAAAAAGGATATTCTTTCCTACTTGGAAACCAAATTTTGAGGAGGTCATTATGTTAAATGAAATAAACCAGACACAGAAAGACAAACATTGCGTGTTCTTGGTCATATGTAAGGAGCTAAAAGAGTTGATCTTGTGGAGGTAGAGAGTAGAATGATAACACCACAGGCTGGGAGGGATTTGTGTGTGTGTGTGTGTGTGTGTGTGTGTGAGATGGGGGCGAATGAGGTAGGTTAATGGCTACAGCATACAGGTGGATAGGAGAAACAAGTCCTAATGTTCAACAGCATGGTAGGGTGACTACTGTCACTAATAGTGTATTGCATGTTTCAGAATAGCTGGAAGAGAGGATTTGCAATGTTCTGAATACACAGAAATGATAAATGCTTGAAGTGATGGATAGCCTAAATACTCCCGCTCGATTATTACACATGCGACACACATGCATCAAAATATCACACGCACCTCCTAAATATGTACACATATTATATATCAATAAAAAATTTAAAAAGAATGATTTCTATAGCTTTACCTTGGGATAAATCTGCTACTTCCTGCCCACAGGATTGGGGAGCGGGGAGGTGGGGAAGGCAAGTTTCCATAGCAGTTTAGGTACAGTTATCCCATCAATGACTTTCCCTTACGCTCATCCTGATCTTTGCACTTGCCGGACTCAAGAGGCTCC
>CAUYRT010029136.1:0-125876 GCA_963574885.1 Lepilemur ruficaudatus
GTGGCTCACGCCTGTAATCCTAGCACTCTGGGAGGCCGAGGCGGGTGGATCGCTCAAGGTCAGGAGTTTGAAACCAGCCTGAGCAAGAGCGAGACCCCGTCTCTACTATAAATAGAAAGAAATTAATCGGCCAACTAAAAATATATAGAAAAAATGAGCCGGGCATGGTGGCGCATGCCTGTAGTCCCAGCTACTCGGGAGGCTAAGGCAGGAGGATTGCGTGAGCCCAGGAGTTTGAGGTTGCTGTGAGCTAGGCTGATGCCACGGCACTCACTCTAGCCCGGGCAACAGAGTGAGACTGTCTCAAAAAAAAAAAAAAAAAAAAGAAAAGAAAGAAAAAAAAATACAAAGAAATAAGCTGGGTGTGGTGGTGTACACCTGTAGTCTAGCTACTCAGAAGAGGTTAAGGCAGGAGGGTTGTTTGAGCCCAGGAGTTTGAGACTAGCCTGGGCAATACATAGAAATCTTATCATGGGGGGGGGGGAAGGGGGAAGAAGAAAGAAAAGCCAGTTATTATATCTTGAGGAATTTAAATCTAGCATCAGAAATAGGACGTATGAAAGATCTTACAATTATTACATAATAGGACACAGGCTAAATCTATAGATGACATACACTAAAGGTTTTAGAATGAAGAAATGGGGTTAACATATTAAGTAACAGAAGGTACTACTTAGAAATAGGAAGGAAAAAGTATGTAAGGCCAGGATCCTTCAATTTTCATAGCCAAAATTTACCTAAATTTTGCACTGAAACACTGCATTAAAAAAGTCAGATCCATATACTATACTGTTTTATTTAAAAATTAGGAGGATTCAATATATTTATTTAAGAGAAAAGATTTGGAACATGATTTCTCAGCCAAAAAAAAAAAAGAAAGAAAAAGAAAAGATAAACTTTGGTCTATATTCAACCATGTCAAATGATCTGTTTTCATATGATATTATCAGATTCAGCTTATAAATACAACTATTATCTGAGAAAACATCTAAGAACAGTTGTTACCCTTACCTTTGTGGAACCACAAACAGAAGAAAAATCTCATTATCCTAAGACCAAGACCCAGACCTGGGTCTGAGAAAACTATTTGCTATAATAACATTAATGGTAATATTCTAGACTTGAACAGTGCTAAATCTAAAAAAACCTGAGGCTTAAATATACCTCATTTGTGTTCAAAATTATATCTGTGAAATCAGTTCTCATCAATATCTTAATACATTTTATTCTATTCCACCCAGGGGGCATACCAGAGATTAGAATAAATTAGACACTGAAAGGCACACCAAAAATGACAAGTGCTTTAGAAGGAATAAAAAGGCAATGAGATTGGATACAGGCAAGTAAACATGACAAAATACAATGCACAAAGTATGTAAATAGACATTACCAGAATGAGCTCAGATATATGGTGGAACCTAGCCTGATGAGGCTGTGGTTGCGCGGGCACTGGTCCACACCACACGCACCTCCCTCTCCCCACTGCGCCGAAAGCCACGTACCTTCCACCGCCTTGACCTTCTCCTCCAACTCCCGTTTCCTCTCTTCCTTCAGCATCTGCTCCTGCTCCTTCTTCTGCACTGCCAAAAGAATCTGACGTTCTTCCTCCTCCTCTTTGCGCTTCTGTTTTTCTATTCTGGTAAGCAGAGGAGTCTCCTGTGTGTACAGGAATATACATCAGCGCACAGTGAGATCAGTTCTTCCCCCTCAGATTCAATTTACTGAATTCAACATATTCCACAAACACTACTAGATACCTACTGTTAGCTAGAGGATTTATTTCATGACAAGTTCATTTTATTATTTGTAGAATATATGTATGGATATATAAAATCATACTAACACAGATAGCATTCTTTTAGATTTAATATTTGATAAACTTGAAAAAAAACCACCTTCCTCTAAGTACACTAAGGAAGAAAGACGGTCGCTGGACAGACCACATACTCCCAATATTAGTAATAGTCATGAGAAACATGACTTGCTCTAACATCCCCCCTCCCCGAGAAACAGTCTTGCTCTAGCATCCGGTAGAGTGCCATGGTGTAAGCCTAGCTCATAACATCCTCAAACTCCTGGGCTCAAGCGACCCTCCTGCCTCAGCCTCCCGAGTAGCTGGGAGTAGCTCTCACCATGCCTGGCCTTTTTTTTTTTTTTTAATATTTTCAGTTGCCCGTCTAATTTCTTTCTATTTTTAGTAGAGATGGGGTCTTGCTCTTGCCCAGGCTGGTCTCCAACTCCTGAGCTGCAGCAAACCTCCCACCTCGGCCTCCCAGAGTGCTAGGATTACAAGTGTGGGCCACCATGCCCAGCCCCAATATGCATGATTTTGAAACTCTTACCTTTTACACTTTTCATTACCAACAAAATAATAAATGAAATTGGGGTTTTCGTGGTAAGGGCCACTTTTTTAGCTTAACATGCAACGGCAGACACACTACGAGAAATTCATGAAAATTACACAAAGATTGGCTACCATTTTCCTTTGTTTTTCAAGACAAAGAATGTTTTAACAAAGATTTCAGGTGGTTTTTGCAAATGTGATTGCCTAGGAAATCTAACAAAAGAAAAGGTAAACAAAGGAAAACAGGACCATTAATCGTAAGGGAAGTTTTACAATGCACATTTTCCAGTAAAACTAGTTCTGAGCCATGCTGTAGCCCAGGACACTGAAGCTGCTTATTTTTAATTTCTTCCCTCAACTTTTGTGCTGATGTGAAAGCTAGAACTTCTCTCTTTTTGAAGTGTTATTGAAGAGGTAACAACTGTTGTTTGCAATAAACAACATCCATCAGTTGCAGAGAGAGAGAAAAATGAAATCAGATGTCAACAGAGGGAGAATTCACATTACTCTCACAGAAAAGATTTTGGTTATCTGTTTCAGGTGAAACCTAACAGGAATGTGAAGCTTTCTTTAACAGACCTTTTCAATGGCAAGAAGACCTAAGAAACTTCTATATCAGATCAATTTTCTGAGGTTTTATACTGTGTAAGTTGTAAAAGTGGTCTTAATGTGGGGGGAAAAAAAGATAAATGCAAATTGCCATTTATACAAGTTACCATTAAACACTGAAACTGCTTTTGATTAAAATTTTATATTATTTTCTGTACGGTTCTTAAAACCAGTTTAGATTCTCATTTGAATCAGAATTTAGACATGCGTTTTGTCTAGATAGACTCTTCAATGCCATTTTTGCTCAATTATTCAAATTCTGTGAGCGTGACTTTTTAAGAGTTGACAAGGTAAACATCTGGAACGACCAGGAGGAGATGAAAATAGAGAATTAGCTGTTGTTAACTGTACATGTAACATTGTACTCATAAGGAGTAGAACAAACAAAATTCAACCCAGTTCCCTAAAATCTTCATTATCGTATAACCAGAGCAGGTAGTTAAAATATGGTAGATGCTGGTTCTGAGATGGGCATGTGATGGACATCTGGCAAGTACAATTCCTCCAAGGACTGCAACTCTGGCCACAGGCTCCTAAGTAAATGCCAGTCCAGCACCTTCCCTGAATTCTGCCAACACCCTTTACCCCCATCCCACTTCCCAAGTCCTTAATTATTCCAACTCTTTGGCAAACATCTTTACCCAGCTGACAATATATGAGGAAACTATAGTTAACAAACCAACCAACCAAAGTAAAAAAAACAATGTGCCTTTGCTCTCAGTTGTACATCGACTCAAAAACAAACAAACAAAAACAACAAAAAACCCACACAAATTAACAAGAGTAGGAGAAAGGGAAGAGATGAGGAAAATGGAACCTTGTCAAAGGAAATATTTCATTCAAAGAAAATAATAGCGATTTCTATATGTCAGACACAAAAGAGAAAAAAACAGGTATATATAACAAACGTATTTAAATAACATAATGTATGTGTATTCATTCTGCCCCTCCCCACAGAGAACAGCTGGTGTAAATATGTGAAATATTTTCCCTTCAATCAGTACAACAGTATATTAAATAGGATCAGCATTTTAATGAGGACTGAGGAAACTCAAGCCAATTCCTTATGAAATGAAATATTAAGTCAATGAAGACTTGATTATCTAAGTAGACAAACATGGGAGGTATTTCATGTGTTAAGTCAATGTAAGGGGGGAGAATGGACAAAAGAGCCAATTACATACATCTTATTAATATCCATTTAACATTTTTATAACAAATATGACAATGACTTGTTATTTTTAATATGTAGAGAGAAATTACAAATCAACAGTGCTCCCCAACAAATCGAACATGAATATGAAATTCACAGAAGATACATAAAACATGCATGTCGCAGAATGTTCAATATGATCCCATAGAGAAAAAGCCTAAAGCAAATCCATGAAAATGTAAATAGTAATGATTCCTGCATTGTGGGATCACCATGTCTTTTACAGTTTCTAAATGCAGGCTCCAAGTTTTCTGTAAGAACGTAAATTCTTTTGGACTCAGAACAATCCCTTCCCAAATAGACTGGGGAGTCAACTAGTATTACATGTTCTCAAGTAATCTAATTTTTATTAACATTTTACTCCCTCCACTATTTGATCCCTGTTAAAAGTCATATTCAAGTACCAAAAGATTAGAACTTGTGTATTTAAAATAATTTGTTTAAAAAATTTATTTAGAGACAGGGTCTTGCTTTGTCACCCAGGCAGGCTCACTGCAGCCTTCAATTCCTGAGTTCAAGTGATCCTCCTGCTTGAGCCTCTCGAGCAGCTAGGACTACAGGTGCATACCACAATGTCCAACAAATTTTTAAAAATTTTTTGTAGAGGGGGCAGAGGGAGGAAGTGGGGAATCTTGCTATGTTGTCCAGGCTGATCTTGAACTCCTGCCTTCAAGTCATCCTCCTGCCTCAGCCTCCCAAACAGCTCAGATTATGGGTGTTAGCCACTGTGCCCATCCAACCTGTTTTCAAATTTCTGTGCTAATTTTCAACACTTTGACACCATAAGCAAGCACAAGTACAAGCAAGTGCTAATGACAATACCACTAAAGGACAGGACTCAGTAAGGATACTTTTGGTAGGTCTTAACCATTAAAGAGCCAGCACAACCAAATGAATGATAATCAAATAAACCCTAAATGGCTAGAAAAAGACTATTTTACTTTCTTTTTTTTTGAGACAGAGTCTCACTCTATTGCCCGGGCTAGAGTGCCGTGGCGTCAGCCTAGCTCACAGCAACCTCAAACTCCTGGGTTCAGGTGATCCTCCTGCCTCAGCCTCCTGAGTAGCTGGGACTACAGGCATGTGCCACCATGCCCGGCTAATTTTTTCTATATGTATTTTTAGTTGGCCAATTAATTTCTTTTCTATTTTTTAGTAGAGATGGGGTCTCGCTCTTGCTCAGGCTGGTTTCGAACTCCTGACCTTGAGCAATCCGCCCTCCTCGGCCTCCCGGAGTGCCAGGACTACAGGCGTGAGCCAATGCACCCGGCCAGACTACTTTACTTTCTTACATTGCAATTTTTTTCTTTGAAATAGGGTCAGCTGTGAATGGGATGGGATGAGGGTCGGTGTCTAAAGGCTTTATAGATAAGAGGCCTGCTAGAATCAAAGGTGCATTTTCATGAGAAGCCAATTAGAAACACCATTTAGAAATCCACTCAAGTATTATTCACAGAATCTCTTCTACATAGTGCCTAGGACTCCCCTTATGTGCACCCCTGACCCGAGGGCAGATTATCAGACTTGTGGGCACTCTCACCAACTTCAGCAGCACACTCAAGCACATATCACCACAAACAGCTCCCTAACAATGGCAAACTCCAAAGTCTCCCAACAAAAATAACCACTACATTCCTAATCCCACCACAGAGTTCAGTGAGACTCTCCCTTCACTGATACTTTCCGCGTAAGTCACAATGAAAATGCAGTAAGACTGAACTCCAGGGTGACCAACACAGGCCAGAAACCATGACTGCATGCTTTGAAGTCCTGAAGATTTTTGCTGATGAAACAAAAGCACAAAACTCATGCCACCACTAAGGTTTTCTCCAGGATACCTGATACTCCAACAGATACTTAAAAATCTGTATAATGCCATGGTTTCTTGTATCTCAAACTAAAGAGCAGAATAACAAAAAACAAAACAAAAACACACTGCCAAGAATAAAAGAAGAAATTTTAGTGTTTGATGGTAAACTTTTGCTTGCAACAATGAAGAACCTCACAGTCTGTTCTGATTACTATGCAATCTGAAGTGTAAACAGGGCATCTAGGGGCAGTGAAAAGAAAATAGGGAAGGGAGCTTCCCTGCAGGTGTTAGCTGTTAAGGCAATGAAGACAGTGGAAAGAACCCAACAAGGCCAGGAGCTAGAAAACCACTGGGGGGATGGGGTGGGGAGAGCAGGGGAAACGAGGAGGGGACAGCTAAATCAAAATATAATGAAGTTAATAAAAATTTAACAGCGCAGCCAAAGACATGCTCTAAAGTAAAACCACTGTCTCCTAGGATAAAACTTTCTACGCCCACTGAACTGTTTAAATATTCAATAAAACATAATGCTCAAAGAAGATAAATGGTTAAAAACTAGAGAGAATATGTATGAGAACTGGCCAGCACTAAATCTGAACTTCAGAGAACCCAGTTAGAACAATGGAGAAAAGCCTTCTGTGGTTAAAAAACAGCAGATGGAGGCAGCTGAGAAGGTGTGTGCAGTGTGCTTCCTGGACTTTATGCAAACAAGGAGGATGGATTTTCAACACTTCTACTTTGCTACTTATTCCTTAATTTCACTCTCCTCTTTGTCTCCATGATCAAACATATCCTTACTAGCAATCTAGGTTTCTTGTGGCTCACAACTCACTCTCACCTTGTTTACTTTAAATCTCAATAAATACAAATACTGAATTCATCCCTTCCTACAGTATGACGCTAGATAATGGCATTTAACTACTCTTAAGCTACATTAATAAAAAATTAAAGTACCTGAACATAGCTGGCTCCTGGATGCTGCTTGGAAAACCCTTCTATTAATAACGAGTTGTTGCCCTAAACACTCTTTTTTCACCTAACATCTATCTCAAACTCCCACCTGAGGTCCTATCTCTCTTCAGGGGACCTAAACATTTTTCTGCCCCTTCAACTGATTTGTGTCTTCTCCTTTTTCGCTTTCCTTGGGCTTTAGGAGAATTGTAATTGACTGATTGCACCCCTTGGGGAGGCCCTGACACTTAAGCACTTCACGCTGCCAGAGAGCAGACGGATCCATCCCCTTTTTCATTTACAGGCATTTTCATGCCCACCCTGTATCTTCAGTTAGAAACAAAACAAACAAAACTGCCTCAAGCTTTCCTTGTTTTTTATCTTTACTTTTTCATTGTTTTCTTTCATGGTCTTACTTCTCAAAAGGACAGGTAACATGGTGATCTATAAAAACTCATCTTTTATTCACTCCCAGCACCTCTCCACCTGACC
Source organism: Lepilemur ruficaudatus (assembly GCA_963574885.1). NCBI lineage: Eukaryota > Metazoa > Chordata > Mammalia > Primates > Lepilemuridae > Lepilemur > Lepilemur ruficaudatus. The sequence goes on from CAUYRT010029136.1 coordinate 7,420, forward strand.
TTTATGCCTATCATTCTCTACTGAAACAAAAATCCCCCATCCCCCGGAAGTTGTCATCTCCTCCATTCTAGTTCTACATTTCCAATCACAGCAATTTCACTGCTAGCTCTTGCTGGAAGTATAGCTCAGTCTCACCTTCCAGTTTTTCCTTATAAAGAAAGTCATTTGCCACAGGATGATCAGAGAGGTATCTTCCTAAAATAAAGATCTAATGACCTAACTTTCCTTCCTTCTGCCCACTGAAGAGATAAGGATGACAGGGGACTACAAAATCTGATCACTCCAGCATTTTCTTATACTATTACTATGTATTACAAAATATGCCAGCCACATCCCAATATACACTATTTTTTGACCACATTCTACAATGTCCTGCCTCTGTGCTTTTGTTTTGGTTATTCCTGTCCTATGGGATGGCCTCTGCCCCCAACCCATTTGTCCCCATCAAAATAGTAGTCATCCCACAACGTGGAGGTCAATGATAGCTCTCCTTGCCACAATTCCCCTTTCTTCGTCCAGCTCTAAATGCTTCCATCTTCGTATTCATGAGCTTCTATTACACATACATCTGTTATAGCACCTATCATTCTCCTCTATATTAGCTAAAATAGAAATGTGCCTATCATCCCAAATGTAAGGAGACTGTAAGATCCCCAAGAGTGTGGCCTCATGCCTTATTTTTACAGTTCCTTCTCTTTCTAGAAAGTGTAAGAATGCTCAATATATGTTTGAGATTTAGGGGGAAAATGAGGTAAAATAAAGAAGAATAGAAGAAGTACATGAAATAAATGTAACTGTCCTTTCTGAACACTTAAAGCTCCTCCTGGCTACTCTCACACACACTCACCTCTTGCTTGACGGATTTGATGGACAGGTGGTCAGACATCCACCTAGGTTGCAACTCTGCCTTTGTGTGCTGTGGACGTTTTCCCTACAGTTAGAAGTGAGGAAAAGAAAGGAAAAGATAGATTAGGGTATTCTCAGCTACTGCTGCTGCTGCTGCTGCTGCTTGCCTCCACCAGTAAAAGAATGGCCATTAGGGTGCACAGGAAATGGCTTTACCTAAGAGGGAGGGCCAAAGTACATTCAAGGACAATCAGGGAAAACGACCACTCAGCTGTGCAAGGTACTAAGCCAATTTATTCTCATAAAACAACAAAAACAAAAAAATTTACAGACAACCAAGTGTCTCTTTTGACAGTCTTTATTACTGGTAAGAAACTTCCTTCACTGTTTAATCATTTAAAAAAAGTATTTTTTCCCCTAATTATTAAGAGAAAGCCAGCTTTTATCACCTTCAACTGAAGGGAATGGCTCTGAAAAAGGGACTTATGAGCAGCTGAGGGTGGACCTCCCCTTCATAAGGCAGTTCAGTGGCAGCAGTGAGAAGTAAGAGCAGCTGCCCAGGCTGGGAATGAAAGCTAGTAAGCAGAAGTAAGAAAAGACTAGCGATTAGGAGTCAGAGAGTGCACCTGAAAAGATCAGAGCTCTGAGAAAATGCTACAGGCTTGAAAGTAATTACTGTAAGAAATTTCAAATAAGGAGTTTTGAGATCTAAACTAGGTAATTATTTTGAAGGCCAAGGTTTATTAGCACATGTAAGTTCTGGAATTTTTGTGGAACGAGCTCCATAACTCTACCAATTGAAACCTAATATTAAAAGGGGGTAAGCAAGAGCCTTCACTTTAAGACAATGTAATTTTGCTGACCTCAGCGTCAAAAACAAGCATTTTCTAGATTTGGCTTTGTCAACACTTAATCCAAACTCTTGACTTCTTGAAGAATCAACGAGGTAAGGAATCAAAGGACAGAAAATGATAAGAGGTGGTTTACAAAACAAACACATTGCAAAGCCATGGGGGTAGCCTTAACGGGTCAGCAGCTTTAGAAAGCATTTCTAAGAGAAAGAACAACTACTTCCCAGTGCAGATGCAATGCCAGTTATCAAAGGATGGCATGACCTTCTTTAAGTACTTTTTCCCAAAAGCCACCCTAGAAGTTTCCTCAAATAAGCCTGTAAGTAAGCAATTCTTTTATAAGCTTCAAGACCCTAATAGGAAGATAATGTCAACTTTCAATAAATGTAAAAACTTACCATGGAACTGTCTTCCGAAGGGATTATACCAGTTACCGTGATAAAAGCAAAAGACAAAATTTCCACTTCAACTTTCCCAAACAGAGGAACGCGCTATTCAATACAGAGGCTGAAAGTGCTTCCTGCCACACTTTACACCTCACCTTCTGTGGAAACTATCTACCCTTAGTCAACTTACTTTTTAATAAGAACCTAATGTTTATAAAGCTTTCTAACTATTACTTTCTGTAACATTAGCTACAAACATTTCCAGCAGTCTACACCCCCATTAAAAAGAAAAAAAAGGTTATTTAAAAAAACCTTTTATATGGTCACAACAGGCCTTACCTTCTGATTTCTTTTATTATTTCAAAGTTTACAGGCTATCATATCTTCAAAGATGCATCAAATCTTTTGACTTTCTTCTTGAATTTATTTTGCTAAGAAATATGGATTTAGTTGTCTACCAAGGTTCCTCATCGCGTAGACAATGGAAGCGGACCAACCGAGTGTCTATTGATTGCTAAAGACTGCACTACGTACACTGACGTGGTTTCTTTTGCTTAATTCCCACAAAAACATGTTTGAAGTGATAGCATTTCACTTTACTAATAAGAAAATTGAAATTGAGGGGTATCAAGTATACTTATTCAAGGGACAGCTCCGACAGGGCGGCACCCTAATTCAAGTTAAATTTCAAAGAAAGGATCTTGACTTTTTCACTTACCACATTCACCCTTTTTCCACTGCCCAGTTCCTTGTGCCTCCAACTAGAATATATTTTACTATGTCCTGGTGCTGATTTGTGAGAATCACATTCTTTTCTACTAATCTATGTTTGAATTGTAGGCATTTTTCATTATTAGAACAAAATCTCTCTTAGTTGATGTGTTTAGAATAGGTAGTGTTAACAAAGATAAAGGAAGGAATTAAAAACTGTATATGCTTCAAGCAGTTATTAATTTATTTTTCAAGAGATAGTGTCTTGCTCTGTCTCTTGTCCAGGCTGGACTGCAGTGGCATGAGCTCAGCTCACAGCAACCTCCAACTCCTGGGCTCAAGTGATCCTCCCTCCTCAGCCTCACAAGTAGCTGGGACTACAGGCGCTAACCACCAAGCCTGGCTAATTGTTAAATTTTGTGTAGCAATGGTGTCTCCCTATCTTACCCAGGCTGGTCTCAAGGAATCCTCCCACCTTGGCCTCCCAAAGTGCTGCTATTATAGACGTGAGCCACTGTGCCCAGACTTAACTTTTCTTCTCTTGAAAAGAATCAATTCTTGAAATTTTAAATCAAAACTATCATTTTTATGGTGATAAGTTTTTTCACTCTGCTATCCTCAAAAATCTTGGGTTGAGGCTGGGTGTCGTGGCTCATGCCTGTAATCCTAGCACTCTGGGAGGCCGAGGCTGGCAGATCATTTGAACTCAGGAGTTCCAGACCAGCCTGAGCAAGAACGAGACTCTGTCTCTACTAAAAAAAAAAATAGAAATTAGCTGGACAACTAAAAATATACATATATATAAAAGTAGCCAGGCATGGTGGTGCATGCCTGTAGTTCCAGCTACTCAGAAGGCTGAGGCAGTAGGATGCTCGAGCCCAGGAGTTTGAGGTTGCTGTGAGCTGACGCCCTGGCACTCTAGCCAGGGCAATAGAGTAAGACTGTCTCAAAAAAAAAAAAAAAAAATCTTAGGTTGAATATTGCAGTAAAACCAAAATTATAAAAACAGGTTTAAGCCGATCAGGTAAATTTATAGATGATTTCATGTGCCATCAACTGTTATTCAATAAAGTCATATACACAGTTATACAAAGTCATAAGACTATTGCTGTGTGTCATAGTTACTTTAAGAAAACTAGATTATGTATTTCAATTTCTAGAAAAATTGGCTCTGTGATAGAGATCATAAAAACCAAATGTAATTATCTTACATGGAATTAAGTATATTGATGGGGAAATGCTGATTTCCTTGATCATCCATGACTATGTGAGTCATTAAGCACTGTTTTACATTCCTGTTAAGGTGCAAAGATAAATTTCTAGAACTTTCCCTAAAGTATCAACCTACTTAAGATCAAACGTATCATTGGATCCACAATAAATGAAGTAATAGATTTGACATTTTGTACTTTCCTGTAGGTAATGCAACAGTAATTTATTAATACTTTGTCTTGAGATTTCTTTGGCAAGTGGTCAAATATTTCTGGTGCTCCGTTAACATGTATTAATAATCACAAGTGTTAGCATTATTGATATGCAATAAGCAAACAGAATGATTATTAAGCATCCACCATAGAAAAGGCACTACATGAGGTGCTATGGGTTAAAAAGACAAGTAAGACTTGGTCCCTGAGCCAAAGAAGCTTAAACTCACAATTAAATAAAGGCACAGGAAACATGTTAAGGAAGAAAATCCTAAAGGCTAGGAAAAAGGAAAACAGTTCATGGGCAAAGTGACTTTTAAGAGGGTACTTTTCAAATGGCTGAGGAAGTAGAGGGAGAACAATGCTTGAAAATGTCATGAATTAGGGTCTGTATACATGAAAGTACAAGGCATATAGCTGAAGAAACTATAACTTGCCCTGACGTTGGAGAAGAGGGTAGAGCTGAGCAAAGAGCTGACACTGGAGCTACAAAGACAAATGCTCCTCAAAGTTTGTTGTTTAGAAGAAACAGACCCAGATGATGGTTTTTTAAAAAAAGCATATAAATAGAGGTATGCACAGGGTGACATGAGGCACAGCTGGGAGCTCAGGGAACATTCCCTGGGGAATGCACAGGAGAAGTAAGTTGTGAGAAGCCACTGTAAGTATTGGTGGGCATTTAGTCCTTCTGGCAGGAGATCCCATTTTAACACAGCAGTTCAGAGAAGGTGAAAGCCTGCACTATTTTCAGAACAGTGGAATGAATGCCCTTGAAAGTTCTAATTAATAACCCTTAATGTACCATCACACATAACTGAGGGGAGCATCAGTACCCATTACTGTCTGTATACCTTCTGGGCAATCATGTTGCAGATCTCAGGCAAGAAGTCCTCACTGAGGAGCTTATAGAGCTGCCGTTCTCGAAGGGAGGTCCTCTCTCGAAAACTCTCAGTGACCTGTCTCCATTCTTCTTCTGTTTGGCACAGGAGCCACCAAGTGCCTTGGCCTGGCCCTTGGGACCCTAGGAAAGAAAGGGATGGGTTCACTGTAATAGATCCCACTAGGTAGGACCTTTTTCCTATTTATTCTCAATTTTATTTCTACCCTGGGTCATAACTGAAATAAAGCAGCCAGAAAAAAAGACCTATTATGGAATACCTAAAGATAATACAAATGTAACTATCGCGACTTTAGATTTTAATATCCTAGAAATGCTTAAAGGTATGTACTTTTCTACAAAAATGGCTTTGAGTTTGAGCCTTTACAGAGTCCACCTTCTCTCACTTACACTGTGATACTGTCAGTTGGCATTTCCTTCCCAAATTTACGCTATTTGGATTACAGAATTAAAAATCTAGGTAAGAAACCAGTATTTGACACTGATCACAAAAACCATAATGCTCTGACATTGAAAAGGTAGCTCTTTGAGAAGCTGCTCATTCATTCATTCAGGTGTCTATTACATCATGCCTAGTTAACAGAGCACCAGTAAGAAGAACTAGTCCTGATCTTAAATTTTGTGTCAGATGAATAGATGGAAACAGGGTAAGGTGTGAGGAAGAGAGAACTGAGGAAGGGTAGGGAGGCTAGTTACAAAGCTACAGTCACCATCCTAATATAAATGAATTGTGTTTACTCCATCCATTCTAAACTTCAGCAAATAACATTACCATTTCTTGCCTGTGGCTCAGATGCCAAGGAGTTTTCTTCCTGCTTTTCACTGAAACACAGGAAAAGGAGGCACCAATTAAAACAAAGACATGTCCAAAATTGTTCTATGCTTCCCCTAGAAGGTAGACCCAGTTAACTTAATACAGACAGAAAATGTCAAATGAGTGAGGTAAGCAGAGGGAACAATTCTACTAAATAAATGAACACTTAAGAGGTAGGCATGCTAGTGTAGATGGTTAAGTACTGACATAGCTACCCAATGTCATGGCAACAGCAATGTGTAAGAAAATATTAACTTAAAACAATTTTTTTGGGGGAAATCAAACAGATGAGCTAAATGTTAATAGTTAAATGCCAAAAAAAACTTTTGGGATTCCAATGTACTCCTTCCCGATTGAGGGCCACACCACACACAGGCTTATTTAATTTAACCTTACGTAAGGTGGAGGTTGTGAGTCAGAGTGCCTCCTGTCAACATGCGCCACTGAAAATGTGACCTTGGGAAAATTATTTAACTTTCCCTAAAATGGGGGCATTAACAGTGTCTACCCTCATAGGAATATTGGAGATTAAAGTACAAAATGCAAAACGGAATAACACAATAGCATTAACTATCATTTTCATTCATATCTCTGAAACAGAAACTCTCTGGATATTTTGTTTTCAAATTTCTAAGTGGTACTATTCAATGCAACTTTCTGTGACAATGAAAATGTTCTATATTGGTGCTGTCCGATATAGTAGCCACAAGCCACATATGGCTACTGAGAACCTAAAACATGTCTAGTGTGAATGAGGAATTGAATTTTGAATTTTATTTAACAATACTGAAACATTGCCTCAGATAGATAGCCATAAAGGAATAAAGTCACCAGTAGAGGGTAGCACAAGACCTGTATGCTTATTAAAATGATTCTGTATTCCCAACACTAAGGTACTTTAATCATTGATACTTATAAGAAAATGGAGATGAACGTAACACAACTTTCTGAATAAAGGAGGACCTGTGGAATGCTAGCAAAATCCAGATACAGATGGTGTGTATACAGAACACAAGTAATTATAGGTCATTTCTCACAGATGCTGCTAAGCCGGAAACAGGCAGCTGTGATCTGAAGTCAAATTTCTGGAAAGTGGAATGCTGATCAAGCTTAGAAATCAAAAAAACCAAATTGTGAATGATCTATAATCATCACCTTATTTCCTAGAAATATTTCCTAGTGGTTAAGAAGCAACACAATGAAATCTGGCCTAATTCAAACATTTAGATTAAGTAGTTTAGATTAAGCTGTTTGTTCTGTGTTATCAGAATTATTGAGAATACAGCCTCACTTCCAACAGGTTTATACTGATAGGTCTGATCCCTAAGTATCAAAATCCACATGGTGGAATTTCCTAAAAAATGATACAAGAAAGAAAATTTCCCAAATATAACAGAATCTTTTTCTTTGCTAAAATAAAATATAAAATAGTAAAATAGAAGAATAAAAGAAGTTTAAGATTTTACCTTTTATTTATTGCAGGAAAACTGCATTGAACTCAAACCATTTTTGGGCACGTTAACTATTAAATTCTCCTTAATGGGAAAGAATTCCTAAACTCAGATATGATATATCATTCTTTTAAAATGCTGATTATTAGTCAACACTTAAATAGAGAAGTAACTTGCTCCCCCCCCCCACCCCATGAAAAAAGTATGGTCTGAAAAATTTTATGAGTTAACATATTGAACACATTACATTGTCATGCACTGCCTTGTTCAATATAATCCTCATTAAATGCATAACCACAGTCCAATAAAAGAACATGCTTACAGAGTGTAGGTAACTTGCTAGAGGTCATGCAGCTAGGGCTTTCTGTTTCTTAGTGCACACTTGCTAATTTCATGAGGACTCTGATTCGGGTTTCCAAAACATAACTCTCTTGTGCTTCCCGTGACACAAGCAAAAATCAAGGATTAAAGAATACTGAAAATTAACGTCCCTTCCAGCATGCCCCTTCTATGACAAGACACTAATAAGATCTTCTTACCTCAATATAATTTCGTCTTGTAGTTTCTTCCGTTTTGGGGGTCTTCCTCTTCTTTTTCCCGTTTTTCCAGGAATACTTGAGACATTTTTCTGTCCTTCACTTTCCCTAAGAAATAGTATTACTAAATAGAAATGTTCTGGCATAAGACTGACATGTTACCTACGATTTAAAATTAGTAATTATAGTATTTCTAGCTACGATGTTATAAAAAATGATTAAATGTAGCAGTAAAAGGGAAAGGGCAGAGTAACTTCCAGTTCTTCATTATTAAAACATGGAACTGAGGAAAGCTGAGATTTTGCGGTATATTAAAATGCGCTTGGGATCTAACACCTTCCTAATAGTGAGCACTACTTCTAGCAATAAGAAAGCCTAAATAAGAGGTTAGCATCCTTCTGGGATGCTAGGAAATGAGGCCTCATTCTCTCTTAGAAAACAATTAATAAAGCTTATGTTTCAGGCACCATTTAAAGTTCTCCTCCTGCTCCTAAACTGATGGATCCTAAGGTTCGTAAAGCAGATAAGCAATCATAGTAAAAAAAGGAGCTTTCAAGGATTGACTACGAAAGATGAAAGCCACTACAGTGAAATGATTGTACCACTGAAAAGAAACTTGCTGTATAAACTGGACTGTGGAAAGGGTACTGGCACTCCTCAGGAACCTCCTATGAAGAACTTCAGACAAAAAAGACAGTATCTTTCAACCATTCTGGTAGCAGAAGATTAATCCTTTTTATTTTTACATGAAATAACTCCTTACCACCTCTTTGTAAGGCATGTCAATACAGCTAGTTCTTCCACTAGGCAAAAAAAAATTTGTGCTGTAGTATTGATACATTTAATTTTAATAACATTTTAATACAGTAGCTACCATAGCCCTGACATTAAAGAAGATACCTGCTCAAAGAGAGTTCTCCATTGGATTTTCCTCGTACCGGGTCCTCTTTGTACATTCGTGTTCCATAGAAATACCAATAGAGTGCTCCAGAATTGTCTTCACCCAGTGGTTCCACACGGAGACTGTCTGCATCCAGACCCTAGGTAGAACAGGAAAAGGGGATTTAGGGAAACGGGGAACAAAATACAACAGGAGAAAACTAAAATGAGGATTCAAAATTTACACTCAGACATGCCTCCTATTTTAAAATGCCCACGTCTTATGTAACTTTCAATCAAGGCATATGAAACAAACAGAATAGGAAGGTGGTACCTTCTTCGAACAAGACATGGAAATATTTCAAATGCTCCCTACCCCACCACTGCTCCCTTTTCATCAATAAAAAAAGCCCTAAAAGGAACGGTGATTAACATTTTATCTATTTGGTTTAGAGTTATTTTTATTTTATGTGTGCACACATGAAAGGAAAGACAATTGCATCAATGTAGAATCAGATGTTGGGAAAGCTTTATCCCACGTGACCCTTTATTGTAGCTCTATCATAACCTACAGTAATCTCTTATTCCAGCTGAGATGCAGCAATATAGCTCCCAATTCACCCCAGGGTCTGACCTTCATTGGCCTTCTCAATGCTATGAAGTCTTTGAGTCCTCAGCAAAGACTATGCTAAATTACACAATGATTTTTATAACATGTCCATGTGGGGAGCTGAACTGAGAAGTCATCAGCACATTTAATCATTTACGTCTGAACTGAATTGGAAAGTGACCTCCCTATGAGTGAAAGCAATAATCCACACTCTACCTCTGAGATGCACTTCTAAAACAGATAACGACAACAGGATAAGGGGGAAGGAGAGATACCTACATCTTCCTTCCTTCTCCAAACGTAATATGTACAGAGTATGAACTTCACTAGCACACATGGTTTAAAGTCCTTGCAGTTTTCAATAAATATTTCAGTTATGTTCAAATAAAATTCAGTGGCTAATTTGGCTGCAGTTTTGGCTGATGACAGGAGAACAACAGGTGCCTCTGGTTGTTCCCACTGCAGTTGGGACTCAGTGCATGGAAAGGAAGACAAAACCAAACTAGAAAGTAAACCAAAATAACATACTTCCATACAGATGTATGTCTCCATTTCCTTGGCTACACAGTGGTCATGGTTTTCTATATAGTGTTATGGTCAACGAAGAGTCCCAAGACTCTAGTACCACAAGCTGAACTCTGGCTTCTCTTAATATCTTTGGATTTTACATTCTGACTACGTTTCTGATTGCTGGCTTTTTATTGCTCTAGGGAAAGGGCTTGGCAGTTAAGCACCTTGAGAAGATCGAAGACATCATCTGCATCGAGCCGATAATCACAGAGGCGGTGTAGGATCTCCACGCGAGTACGAAGAGGCAGGTCTTGGAAAGTGGATTCTCTCAGAGGGTTGGGTTTCCCTTCTTCAAGCTCCCAACGGTAGTTGATGATGTCCTCTAGGTAGCTGTGAAATGTCTGAGGCCTAACCAGATAGCCCCAAACACAAAAACACATTAATATGACATAGAGGATTTGCTGGGAAAAGGAGACAGAAAACTGGTGGTTTGACTGCTGAAAAACATTAACAGCAGAAATGAAAAACAGTAACAGGAAGCCCCTCCACTGAAGCTTCATGTATTAATTAGACTACCTACTTGGATGTTATATGTTGGCAAATCTCAAAAAAGGTAAATGAATTAAGAGGGATTTTCACAGAACAGGCTGTTTTACTTTAAAGCCCAAACAGCACATTGTGGTGAAATAGATAAAAGTTCTAATAATCAAGATTATGAAGCTGAGGCAAGAGTCTCCCCTCTGCTCATCTTATGAAGTTCAGATAGATATGTGGTACAAAAATTGGGTTCATGACCCAGAAAAAAGAAAAAGAAACTCATAGTCTGCCTAACTTAATTTATTCACATTTTAGGTTAAGATACAAAGGTGAAAAACTTCTCCAGAATATAAACAGATACTCTAGTATGCAAATATATATATGTATATATGAAAGAGAGAGGAGAGAGGGGAGAGAGAAAGAGACAGACAGACACAGACAGACAGACTGAAAGAATAGCTCACTGCAACCTCAAACTCCTAGGCTCAAAGTGTTCCTCCTGCTATAGCCTCCCAAGTAGCTGGGACTACAGGTCCATGTCATCACATCAGGCTAAACTTTTTACTTCTATAGAGATGAGGTCTCACCATGTTGCCCAGGATGGTCTTGAATTCCTGGTCTCAAACCATCCTCCTGCCTTGGCCTCCCAAAGTGGTAGGATTACAGGTGCTTGTGAGCCACCATGCCTGGCTATAATTTCATATTCTTTCATCATATGTATAAACTTTAGGGCATGTTACAAAATACTGTATTCTAAATTTTGAAAACAGTTTTTGTACAGAAAACATTTAAGACAGCTTGATGGCAACTTAAAATTTTTTCTTGGCTAGAGTTTGATTGGCAATTCTATGAAGGCATTAAAAAAGGTTGTTTGTTTTTTAAAAGAAACAAGGTCTCACTATGTCCTGAGCTGTGTTCAAACTCCCGGGCTCAAGCAATCCTCCTGCTTTAGCCTCCTAAGTATTTGGGACTATAATGTGTACCACCATGCCCAGCTATAACTGCATTTTGAGTAGTATCTAAATGTGCTCTGCACAGAACATGTTGTTTCTTAGATGGTTATTCTACATCTCAACTGTTGAAGTACCTAGATATAATTTAACTCATGCTTGATGTGAATTTTTTTCCTTACTACTAATAAAGAAGTCTAAAGAAGTTGTCAATATCATATAAAATCAAGGCATGTACCATGTTGACTTATAATCTATGGTAGTTATATTTCTATTTGTAAAAAGAGTCAAAGGAAATATTCATAGAGAAATTGAGGAGACTCAGGCAAATAAGAAATTAAACATTTTGCTTTTTCAAAAGAGGAAAAACTTCTTTCCCCTACTATTACTATCTCACTGGGGAAAATGTGAATATGTTAGTTTATCAAAACACATCATAATGGTTCTGAATATCCAGGCTCTCACAAATTTGATTTGACTGCAGCATTCACATTCAAAGCATATGCAGTGGCCTATTAATACCTGCTTGAACCTTAAAGAGTTTGGATTGGCTCCTCTCTCCATTGCCTGTGAAGGTGGTGCTGCCCCTTCAGGAGTGAGGAGCTAGGCAAAGAATACTTCAAAAAGGTAGCAGTATGGCTATGGTGAATCTGAAAATAAAAAAGGGTGATTTCTTTTAAATTGTTTCTAAGGAGCCAGGAGTGTGAAGAAGATAATCTCCCCTTGGTAATAAATCTCTGTATCCACCACATGCTTTTGAGAATTTCTAATTCACCACACCAAGTTCTACAAACAATAAGGCCTGTTTTTTTCCTGCAGTAAAACAAAATAATGAATCCCATTTCCCTAGAATGGCAGTTCCACTGGAGGACGCTGCAGCAGGCAGGCTGGACCAGGCCAGCGAGCCCTTTCTTATTCCAGTGTAGGGTAAAGAACACACAGGCACACCAACCAGACAAACACTGTATGTGTATAAACAGTGCTTCTCTTTGTGCCTGTATCTGTCTGAAAGCCCCTGCTTGTCTCAAAGAATTGCATGTTTCAGATTCCTTCTGAACAGCAGCTCTATTACCGTACTCAGTTTCAATTACATCACTCTTCCTAAAAGTTTTCTTAAGGCATCTCCATACCACCTTAACCAAGAGACATTTGGGGGCTTATAATGCAACACAATTCAGTTTCCTTCTGAATTGTGAAACACAGATTAAGACTTCTGTCATAAATCTACATCTCTTTCTTTTTCCTTTTTAATTTTGGGCTGAGTGTGTTGGCTTACACCTATAATCCCAGCACTTTGGGAGGCCAAGGGGGAGGATCAGGTGAACACAGGAGTTCAGGACTACAGTGAGCTATATGATTGAACTGCTGCACTCCTGCCTTTCTTTCTCGCTTTTTTTTTTTTGAGACAAGAGTCTCATTCTGGTGCCCTGAGTAGAGTGCCATGATGTCAGCATAGCTCACAGCAACCTCAAACTCCTGGGCTCAAGTGATCCTCCTGCCTCAGCCTCCGGAGTAGCTGGGACTACAGGCACATGCCACTATGCCCGGCTAATTTTTCTATTTTTAGTAGAGATATCCTGACCTCAAATGATCCTCCCACCTTGGCCTCCCAGAGTGGTAGGATTATAGGTGTGAACCACTGTGCCCCGCCTGTATCTTTTTCTTTTAAACATCAGAAAATAAAGGGAGAAAAACAATTTGAGGGCAAAGATACTAGCCAAGGGTGATTTGACATGAAAGGGCTTCAGGAAGCTACGTATCAGGTTTTAATCTTCTATAGGACATAAAACTCTTTAAGAATTTGATTAAGACCATATATTCTCTCCCCCAGAAAAAAGAACACATAGACAATTCTGGATGGACTTTCAGATTTTTCTACTCAAAGGAAGAAAAATGTAGTCGCATTGTGCTTCTAAAAACTGATGTATGCTTATGTTTCTAAATTTCTAGAGTTTAGATTACCTGGAACATTCACTAATTTACTCATCCATTCACCTCAGTGCAATTCCCTCCTAATGACTTAAATACCTTCTATCTTTCTGAAATGATTCTGAATTATAATGAAACATTTCATTTAAATATGGTAAACTAGAAGTTCTGAGCACAAGGTCTATTTTCCTTCTTCTTATCTAGCAAAAGTTTCAAATACTCTAAAATAATCCATTTTCTCATTCATTTTCCATCCTACGAAACAGCAGGAAAGACCACTGGCTATTATTTACCATCCTATAAAGGGAAAATATAGACCACCTCTTAATTATCTCTCTTTTTTAATAATAGAGATAGAGAATGAAAATAAGATCAAGTCAGCCACCTTTCCAAAGGCCCAAAGTTAGCCAATTCTTAGAGCCCTAGCAGAGAATTTCTCAGCTTGCTCCAGACAGAATAGGCTTCTAATGATGAGACTAATGTTTATCCTGGAGAGAGCGAGGATGGCATGACCTGAGTAAAGTACTTTAACAAAGGCCTCAGTTGGTTGGAACTGGCAGAACTCGGGACTATGCAGGACAAGAAATTTCTAGTATCTGCAATCCGTTTTGGAAGATCACAGATAAAAAGAAGGCTCTTGAGTTCTTTGAGGCCTATGTTAGGGACATGCAAGGGCATCTACAGTATCCCTGCAGAAGAACAATGAAGGCCAATCATGCTTAGCAGAATGGAGACCAAAGGAAAAATAAACTTACCTCTTCCCATTTGTAACAACTATTTGTGAAGCAAATGAAATACACATACACATAGTTAAGCCAGTTTACCACAAGAGCTGGACTGATAAAAGGATTTTGGTTCCAGTAAAACAGCAAATAAAAAGGTTCTATAACGATATTTGATAAAGCATTTATTCTTGAAGATTATAAAAAGATCCAGGCCAAAATAATTAAAATAACAATTCTTCTCTAGGGTTTTATAATAGCTCCCATATCCAATATACCTAAAACCAACATGACAGCCAAGATAAGTTAAAAATCATGGCTATTTCAAATTAAAGGAAAGTATGATAAAGTCAAAATATGAGCAGAGGAACATGTATATAACACAGATTTAACATGTGTTTTTATGACTGTTGATGTTGGATAATCAAGAAAAGAATAAAAACCAACATGCAGTAACATTAAAAATGATAAAAAAAAATTTTTTTTTTTTGAGACAGAGTCTTACTCTGTTGCCCAGGCTGGAGTGCGGTCATGTCAGCCTGGCTCACAGCAACCTCAAACTCCTGGGCTCAAGCAATCCTCCTGCCTTAGCCTCCTGAGTAGCTGGGACTGTAGGCACCTACCACCGCACCTGGCTAATTTTTTCTATTTCAGTAGAGACAGGATCTCGCTCTTGCTCAGGCTGGTCTTGAATTCCTGAGCTTACTGGTCCCTCTGCCTCAGCCTCCCAGAGTGCTAGGATTACAGGCGTGAGCCACTGCACCCCGCTGATAAAGGAGTTTTGTAATGGAGCTAGATGGGACCCTAAATACTGTTTGTGTGAAGTGGGAAGTCTGAAGTGTCAGGTATAAAGTATGAGAGCTATGAAAAGAATTCTGAATAGCTCTGGATAATTTAAAAGATGCATATTGTTAGCCCTACAACTACTAAAATACCCAAGAGTAAGAAGCCAATAGCAGAAATAAAGTGATACACTTAAAAAATTTCATTTAGCCTGAAAGAAAACATTAAAAGACCAACAAAGGAACAAAAAGCAGAAGGAAGCAAAAGGAAAGTTGCTCACATCAGGAATATGGGAAATGAAACTCAAAGCCACAGTGAGATGCCACTTCATGATCATTATGATGGCAGGTGTCAAAAAGACAGATAATACCAAGTGTTGACCAGGATTGGGACAAAGTGGAACCCTTATACAATGTGGTGGGAATGTAAAATTACACAGCTGCTTTGGGAAGTCTGGCAAGTTGCTCAGAAAATTGAAGAGTTACCATATTATCTAGCCATTCCCCTCCGAGATATACACCCAAGAGAAAGGAAAACATGCATCCACACAAAAACTTGTACACAAATGTTTAAAGCAGCATAATTCATAATAAGCAAAAAGTAAAAAAATGCACAAATGTCCATTAACTGATGAGTAAATAAAATGTACACCCACACAATGGAGTATTATTTTTGACCACTAAAAGGAATGAAGTACTGAGTCATGCTACAACAAGGATAAAACTTCAAAAAAAAATAATGCTAAGTGGAAGAAACCAGATACCAAACGACATTTACTGTATCATTCCACTTATAAGATGTATCCACCATTAGTCAAATCTATAGAGACAGCAAGTAGAATAGTGATGCTGAGAACTAGAAGTCAGGTAAAATGGGAGTGCCTTCTAATGGGTACACATGTCTGTTTGGGGGTAACAAAACTGTTCCGTAATTGGACAGTGCTGATGGCTGTAGAATTTTGTGAATACTCCAAAAACCAATGAATTGTATGCTTAAAAAATAGACTAAATATCCCAATTAAAAGAAATCGTCAGGCCAGGCATGGTGACTCACTCCTGTAATCCTAGCACTCTGGGAGGCCGAGGCAGGCGGATGGCTCAAGGTCAGGAGTTCGAAACCAGCCTGAGCAAGAGCAAGACCCCGTCTCTACTATAAATAGAAAGAAATTAATTGGCCAACTAAAAATATATAGAAAAAATTAGCTGGGCATGGTGGCGCATGCCTGTAGTCCCAGCTACTCGGGAGGCTGAGGCAGTAGGATCGCTTGAGCCCAGGAGTTTGAGGTTGCTATGAGCAAGGCTGACGCCATGGCACTCACTCTAGCCCGGGCAGCAGAGTGAGACTCTGTTTCAAAAAAAAAAAAAAAAAAAAAGATATTTTCCATAAGTCAACTAGGTGTCTCAGGAAACAGAAAAGTTGGGGCACTGAAATAGAAAACACTCGATCTGGGGCCAAGAAAGGGACAGCCTGGCTGAGCGTGAGTCACTGAGCCGGACTGGGACGCAGGGGCCTCCTGCAGAACGCGGGGCGTGGATCGGAAAAGTTACAACTATGAAGGAAAAGTTAGGCAACGTGGAAAATAGGCCCATAGTTTTCTACAGCCATTTAAATGCAATTCCCAAGGAACGAGAACAGAAGGGAATGAAAACTTAAGGAAATAATAAAAGAAAACTATCCAGAGCCAGGAAGATGCAATGTGACAAAGTTTTAGAAAAAGCTCCCAGTGGGGGAAAAAACAGGTTAAAAAAAAAAAAAAAGAAAAAGAAAGAAGGAAGGAAGGGAGGGAGGGAGGGAGGGAAGGAGGGAAAATGAAAGAAAGGAAAGAAGAGGGAAAAGGGTGGCATCACACTGGCAACTTGGGGTCCGAAAGCAGTGGGGGAGCCTGCATAGTCCCCAGGGAAGATCATCTGAGCCTGTAATTCTATGCCAGGCCCAACAGCCTCTCAGTGGGAAAGCAAAGCAAACACTGTCTTTGGTCAGCCAAGTGTTCAGCGTTTATTTCCAACAAGCACTATCAGAAATAGTTACTAGGTTATGTGCTCCAGCAAAATGAAAAATAAATCCAAGAGGGATGCAGAAGGTACAGGAGCTGGGGACACTGTTTGTACCCGGGTACGTGGAAAGTACTCCTGACGTCGGGGAGGAGGACCCAGGTGATCTCAGCAGTCCGGGGAAGGACGAGGGCGCAAAACTGCGAAAGGCGCGTCTCGGGGACGACGCACAGCTAATGAACTCTAGACAGGTAGGAAGAGGGAAGTTCAAGTGCACATGTTAGTAACTGAAAGTAACCACGAGATGAACAGAAATAGGATGTCAGCCTTCAGACCCATCCAAGGAAAAGAACGGAACAAAGACAACGTGCCCTGTCCAACAACAGCCGGTAGCGGGGATGGGCGGGAACGGACTGGGCAAGTGAAACCCGGCGCTGAGTCACAGGCGAAGATCCAGGCCTGTGGCTGTCACAGGACCTGCTAATGAGTTCAAGTTGTGCATTAAGAGAGTAAGACACTGAACTAGATAAAAATCAAAAATCCAGATGGGCTGGATACAGTGGCTCACGCCTGTAATCCTAGCACTCTGGGAGGCGGAGGCAGGAGGATCACTCGAGGCCGGGAGTTTGAGGTTACAGTGAGCTGGGACAATGCCACTGCGCTCCAGCTTGGGCAGCCGAGCAAGGACCCTCCCCCCAGGTGTCTTCAAAAAACAGAGAGAGAGCAAAAAATTATGGAAGTACCCATATTAGTAAATGTAAATTTAGTGGGAAATCTTAATATACCAGTCCCAGAAGTTGGGAGACCAAGTGGGCAGAAAACAATGAGGGAAATAACAGTTTGAAAAGCACAGATAACAAGCTTGAGCCAGTGGATCTATATAACAGAACTTTATAATCAATGAACAGACACTACATTATTTTTACACATGGACCAGTTCCCCCCAAATTGACCATTTATTGGGCCAGAAAAGAAATCTCAGTAGGTTACGAGAAGCAGAAACCATGCAGTTCACGCTCTTTAACTACAATGAAACCACTTAAAAATTAAGAGCAAGAAGATAGCATAAAAAAATGAGTTACCTTTGTGTTTAAGGACTCCTTTCTAAATAACTCCTGGGCAAAGAAGGAAATCAAAACAGAAATTGAAAACTATTTATAAATGAAGAAACGGGGAACATTATATCTCAAAACCTGTAGGATATCCCAAAGGAAAAGTTGAAAATGTGTAGTCTTAAGTACATTTATTGGAAAACAAGAAAGATTGAAAAGGAATAAATTGAGCTTTCAACTGGAGAGGTTGGATAAAAAGCAACAAGGACAACCTCTATGGAAAACAGTATGGAGATTCCTCAAAGAACTATTAATAAAAGTAGACCTACCGTTCGATCCAGCAATCCCACTGGGCTTTCACCCAAAAGGAAAGAAGTCTTTCTGTCAGAAGGACACCTGCACCCGAATGTTTATAGCAGCACAATTCACAATTGCAAAGATGTGGAATCAACCCAAGTGCCCATCGATTCATGAGTGGATTAATAAAATGTGGTCTATGTACATCATGGAGTACTACTCAGCCATCAAAAAGGATGAATTAATGCCTTTTGCAACAATTTGGATGGAACTGGAGACCAATCTCCTAAGTGAGGTATCTCACACGTGCACAGAGGGAAGTAAAACTCAGTGGAAATCAAGCAGATGGTGGGCGTGGGGAGGGGGTGGGGACAAAAGCCTACCTAATAGGTACAGTGAGCACTATTTGGGTGACGGGCACCCCTATAGCCATGACTCAAGCATTACAAAAGCCATCCAGGCAACCAAAAACATTTGTACCCCCTTTTGAAGAAGAAAAAAGCAACAAGGAAACCCCAGCATTGTGTCCAGGTCTTTGTATCTGTGCTCAGGAAGGAGGCTGGAACACAGATTTCATTCCAGTCTTTCCCACTTCGGGGTTGGGGGAAGGGCTGGGAGGAGCCCTGTCTCGTTCTGCGCTTGGGAGGAGTTCACATAATTTGGTAACTGTTTAATACCTTGTCCTTAAAAATTCAGTAGAACTCGCCGGAAGACCACCTGGGCCTGGTGACATTTTTTCTGAGTCGATCTTGATCGTGTTTCCACTTCTTCTGTGGTTATTTCTACTTCTTCTGGAGTCGAATGTTTCTAGAAAATGATCTATATTTCTTTTTATTTTGCTGATGCAGAATTATACCGGGAACTCTCATAATTTAAAAAAGCAACTTTGCATTTGTATTTTCGGTTTCCTTTCTTATTCTGCGTACACGTGTGTGTGTGTGTGTGTGTGAGCTCACGCTCGGGGGTCTCTCCCTCTCTCTTCGGTTTTCTTCGTCCCTCCCGTTCAGGGGGTGACTTCGTCTCTTCCCTCTGCTGTGTCCTGTCATTTTCTTTCTCAACTGGCTTTTTCTGCTCAGCTTATAAACGTGTTCAAGTTTCTCTCACCCTAAAAGCAAACAACGTCACCGACAACAACAAACCAGCTAACCAAATCACAGCTCCCTTCACACCAAGGGCCCTCGAGTTCGTGTTCTTCCTCCTCCCTCTGCTCTCAGCGAAACATCTGGAAAGAACAGCCTACCCGGCGCTTCTGTCTGTTTTGTCTTTTCCCCAATCCACGGCAGACTAATACTTTCGTAAAATATAATAAAACAAATTACAGGCTGGGCGTGGTGGCTCACACCTGTAATCCTAGCACTCTGGGAGGCTGAGAAGGGAGGATCACTCAAGGTCAGGAGTTCGAAACCAGCCTGACCAAGAGCGAGACCCTGTCTCTACTAAAAAAATAGAAAGAAATTAATTGGCCAATTAAAAATATATAGAAAAAATTAGCCGGGCATGGTGGCGCATGCCTGTAGTCCCAGTTACCTGGGAGGCTGAGGCAGGAGGATCGCTTGAGCCCAGGAGTTTGAGGTTGCTGTGAGCTAGGCTGACGCCACGGCACTCTAGCCAGGGCAACGGAGTGAGACTCTGTCTCAAAAAAAATAAATAAATAAAAAATAAAACAAATTACTAGAAAAATGGAATAAAACCCCCAAAGACGTCTGAAATGTGGGCCGTCATTTTTATCATCAGGTTCAGCAGATACAGGTTGCTCCGTCGGTCACTATAAAAGTGACGGCGATAAACGCTTAACCTCCATCCCGCGCTTATCCGCTTATCCCACGGGAACGAGAGTCACTCCCAACTCTTGACAGCCTAGTCCTCGGCCACACCAGAGGGTGCTGTTGGGGACCCTTCCGTTTCTGGGCCACCCACGTTCTCTCGACTCTGCTGCCACCTGGCTTCTGCTTGCTCCCCTCCTTGCTCTGGCAAGAGTCCCCGGAGACGTCCTAGGACTCCCCAGCCTCTGTCTCCCTGGGTGACTCCAGGACCACCTCTGCCCCTTTTCTTGGCCCCTCTGCTCTGCCCTGCTCCCCTCCCTTCTCTGCTTCTTTCTTGTCCCCGCACCCCCAGGGCTCCTCTTCCTTTCCCAGCCCACTGCTGCTCTCCCCACGCTTTCTCTGCGTGACCGTCTCGGGCCGAGCATCTGCGGATCTGTCCTCCTGGCCACAGCCTCTTCAGTGGTCTCCACTGGGAGGCCGGGATGTCCACAGCTCCCTGTGGCCAACACAGCTACATCAATCAGAATCTTGGGGTTCACTCGAAAGGATCCGGGTCAGCTCACAAACGAGAGGGAGCTGTGCATCCTGGTTTCCAGAGGACGGAGAGTGGGAAGGAGCCCAGGGCGTCCGACTTGGGCTGCACCAGATACACCTTCTGTGTCTCAGTTACCAATGCTGCATGACAAACAGTTCCACAACTCAGTGGCTAGACCACCCTGTCATCAGGCTCACACATGCCGTGGGGCAGAAGTTGGGACCAGGAACGTGGAGGATGACTCCGTGATGTCTGAGAACGCTGCAGCCGGAAGTGACTAGAATGGCCTGGGGGCTGGAATCATGTAGAAACAGCTTCACTCAAGTGTCTGGCAGGTGATACTGGCTATTGGCTGGAGCTCAGCTGGGCGTCCCACTGGAGCAGGAAGAACCTGCCCCTGGGCTCTCCACCACCTGGGCTTCCTTACAACATGGCGGCCTCTGGCTCCAGCTCCAAAGACAGGGACCCTGAGAGAGCCCAGTGGCAGCTGCAGGGTTTTTCTCAGCCAGCCACACCAGCCAGTCAAGGGAGGGGCGTACACCTGTCCCCTGAGGGAAGAGTACCAAAGGAGGTCTCCCGGGTCTCAGTCTCTGTGCCCGCCAGCATCGGCTTCAGAGTTCCCAGAGCCCTGGCTACTGATGGGTCCAGTTTAGAGGGTCTGGAGGAGCCCCAAGAACTGGTGTTTTCTTCTAAACGTGTATATTTTTATTTAAGTGTATGCAAATGTATATAATAAATGTAGCAATTATATGAAATCACATGTAGTCACATATATTTATACATATGCACACATCCCAAGATATTCTTTTTCAGAGATGTGGTCCCACTCTGTTGCCCAGGCTGGAGTGTGATCACAGCTCGCTGCAGCTTTGAACTCCTGGGCTCAAGCGATCCTCCCGCCTCAGCCTCCTGAGTAGCCCAGATGACAGGTGACAGCCACCATACCTGGCCAGCTTTTTATTTTGAAATAATTGTAGATTCCTATGCAGTTGTCAGAAATAACAGAGAGATGCCACGTACCCTTTGCTCCGCTTCCCCCAGTGGTAACACGTGTGAGATTGCGGCAGCATCCCGGGATACGGAGGGTGCTGACCTCAGTGCAGTCAAGACGCAGAACTGTCCCTTCCCCACAGGGAGCCCCGCGTTACAGCCACACCCACCTCCTTCCACCTGCTCCGCAGCCCCCACCCCCCACACACTATTCTCTGTTTATACAGTGCTGTCATTCCAAGGGTGTTACGTAAATGGAACCACAGAGCACACGACCGCTGGGGATTGGCTACCGTCTCTCAGTATAATCCTCCCGAGGTCCGTCTGGGCTGCGGGATCGCAGGCGGCTGGGTTGTTTCCCGTTACAGCTATTGCAAATGAAGCTGCCACGCACATTTGTGTTCAGGATTTTGTGAGCACAAGTCTTAATTTCTCTGGGACAAATGCTCAAGGAGTGCGACTGTGGGGTTGTTTGGTACTTGTGTGTTTAGTTTCGAAAGCAATTGCCAAACTGTTTCTGGAGCGGTTGTGTCGTTGTGCATTCCCACCGGCAGCGCGTGAGTCATGCGGTTTCTCCACATCCTTGCCAGCATTCGGCTTTGCGAGTATTTTTTATTTTAGCCTCTCTGAGATGCCTCGCTAGGGTTTCCTTTTGCATTTTCTGGACGACTGATGATGCTGAGCTGCTTTCCGCGTGCTCATCTGCCGCCTGTACAGCCTCCGCAGGGGAGCGTGTGTTCCCGTCTTTTGCCCGTGTTCTGATTGAATTGTTCGCGTTCTTACCACTGAGCCTTAAGAATTCTTTACGTGTTTTAGACACTAGCCCTTGGCCTCCTGTGTGGTTACAGACATCTTCTTCAGCCCGTACTTCGTCTTTTCACACTCTGAACACGGTCCTTGTACTTTTGAATCATTTCCAACTTGCAGAAAAGTTGTTAGACTAACAGTACAAAGAGCTCCCACATCCCGGTACCCGGATTCTCCAAGCATTAACATTTCCCACATTTTCTTATTCTCTCTCTCTGAGCCATTTGAAAGTAAGTCGCAGGCATCGTGCCCATTACCTGCTATCTCCGGAGCGTGCGCTTCCCAAACCAGCAACACTAATGTGGATTTGAAACCAGCGAGAACCCACAGACCCCACCAGGATTTCTCGAACCACCCCAAGGATGCCTTTTGTCGTCCTGGAATCCAGGCCGGGCTCACGAGGTGGTTTGTTCTCACATTTCTTTAGTCTCCTCAGGTCCAGAATTCCAACCTTTCCTTACGGCTTTGTCCTTCCACACTTTGTCCCTCACTTCAGTCTGAGGGCTGGAGCTTGGGGAGGACGGCAGGGTGAGGGAGGCGCAGGGGCTCGCGCAGAGTCCCATGGCTAGGCGACAGGGGCCCCAAGCAGGGACTCTGGAGTGTTGCCGACAGCCAGCAAGGCGACCAGTGCGGTCAGGGAGGAGGAGGGCTGCTTTCAAAAATCTGATTTAAAACATGATACTCAATTTTTGTTTTTTGAATTTGTCTTTATTTATATCTCATGGCTGAAATACCCTTCACTTGGGGTTTGCCCAGTGACTCCCCCTGGTTAGACTCCATTTCTTCCCGCCAGTCAGGAGTGTCTCGAAGCGAGGCCGAGTTCCCCTTGTCACAGCACGCCCGCAGACGCGCAGCGTCTTTGCCCGCGCTGGAGATACTAAGCTTTACTGCTAATATTTGGTCAAGGTGATGCCTGCCAGGCTCCCTCACTGTGCCGCTCATGCATGAGTACTTTGAGCTGACTAATTAATAAGCAATGATTAGCGAAGCCCCCGAGAGGGACGCGCCGAGGCCACGTAAACAGCTCCTTTCCACGGACCTTCCGCAGGCATTGGTGCTGCTGCTTCCCACGTGGAAGTTTTCCGACTCCCTTCTTCCTTCTGCGTTTCAGAGTCAGCGCTCTCCCCACGCACGCGGTCACGCGTTGACTTGCACCGTGAATGGTGCCCATCGTAGGTGAAGGCGGCAAACTATTACCAGACCTCGTCGCTCACCTGGGCTCGGATGTTTCTCGCCCGCTGACGTGCCTCTCCCTGCGAGCACATCCCGACTTGCCAGCTCCATACGGTGCTCTGGGCTCACCGTGAGCATTCCCCGTCCCAGCCCTGGACGCGGCCTTTTCTCCAAGGAGCCCTTGTTCCCAAGAGTGGAAAATGGGATTAGGGAGCCAGGATCTGGGCAGAGCGCTGGGTGTGCTCGTGGCTGCTGGGGCCTCGCTGTTTCTGGGCTGGGTCGAGAGGCAGTGCCAGGACACACCCTCCGTCTGTTCCTGTGTCTGTCCATGGCGTTGAAACCACGAGCTCACATGGCTACCTCAGCTGCAGCCCGGCACCGCGGAGCTCACTCTGGCCTCTACTTCCAACCGGACCCTCCCCTCCCTGGTGGGCAGACGCTCGGCCCCCCCACCCTGGAGACGCCTGCAGCCCTGGCTGCCAGGCTGGTGCCCTGAAGGGGAGGGAAAAGTGGAGGACTATAGGAGTGTCCTGGGTCTGTTTGTGTCAAGGACCACAAACCAGGAGGCTTAAAACAACAGAGATGTGTCCTCCTGGTTCTGAGGCCGGAAGTCCGAGGCCAGCCTGTCCACAGTGCTGGTCCTTCACCTCCTCCTGAGGCTGTCCCGGAGGGTCGGTCCCAGGCTCGCTGCGGGTGCTGGCGTTTCTTGGCAGCCCTGGGCTTCTAGAAGCATCCCTCCTATCTCTGACCCTGCACGCCACCTTCTCTCCTCTCCATGTGTCTCTGTGGACAAATCTCCCTCTTCTGAGGACAGCAGCCATTGGACCAGGGCCTTGCTCACGGCTCCAGTCCCGTTGCCACCACCGCGGGCAGGTTACTGCATCTTAATTGGGTCACATCTGCAAAGCCCACATTTCCAAATAAGGCCACAGTCACAGGGACGGGGCACTGGGGCTTCAGCTCATCTTTCTGGAGGACACCGTTCAGCCCAGACAGGTGGAGCCAGCATCTGCAGTCAGCCCCTGGGCCAGCTGCCCCACCGTCTCCAGGACACCTGGGCTGGGTGTCCAAGTTCAACAGGTAGGGAGAGATCTGGAGCTGAGGGCAGTGGGGCGGTCACAGGGCAGGGGCTGTGGGAGGGGCAGGAGGAACTGCGGGCCTGAGGGGGGTGTGGGAGCCTTGCCCGGGGTGACGTCTGCTCACCCCGACAGCCAGCCTGAGTCTCAGGCCTCGAGCAGGGCCTCCTGTCTTGGTTGCTCCGGCCTAAGGCCTCAGGTCTGACAAGCTGGGACAGGCAGAGTGATTCTTCCTAGGCTAGGGCAGTGGCGGGCAGTGTGTCAGCCAAGGGGTCTACAAGAGGGCTCCTCTTAGTTCCAGCACTGCCCCAAGTACGACAGCCCAGACCTCCCGGGCTTAGGTTCCTCCCTGCACCTCGAGGTAAGGTGGCTGGACCGGGGCCCCACCTGGACTGGTGCCCGCAGGTACCCCGCTCGGGCATCTGGCCATTTCAAAATCTGTCCTGAGCCTAAAACTTAAAGGACACCCCCACTCAATAAGCATAAACACTTAGGCTGCTCCGGCCTACCTGGAGGTCAGGTGGGGCTGTTCCCCAAAGGTGTTCTAAGCACTGCTGCCCCTGGAGAGAACGAGGTTCTGGAACTTGCAACGCAGGGGTTAGCTGGGATCCTGTTCAGGTTTGAGCAGCATCAGGCCACATCTGGCACCTGGAACTCAAGAAGGAAGCAGACAGTGCTGAGCTGCTCATGGGGTGGTTCTCGCCACAGGGATGGGGAAACTGGATTGGCCCGGGACACGTGGCCCCTGCCAGGATCTGCCCGGGGTCAGCCCTACTCTGGCTCTGTTTGGGGTGCGGAGCCGTGGGCCTAGGGCGCAGGCAAAGGGCTGAAAAGGACCTGGTTCCGCAGCCGGAGCAGCCACTTATCTCGACCAAAGCGCGAGGAGGCTGGAAGCGCCGCCCTCTGTGCGAGAAGGTTCATTTGTCTGATGAATTTGTCATAACTTGAAAGGCCCTGGTTTATACGCTAACTTCCTGTTCCAGTTCAGCTGCCAACACAACTTCGGGCAGGTTAATTGCACGTCCATCAGCGCCCAGGAGCAACACAGCTCTACCTCCGGCCACTGTGGCCCAGCCCCGAGGAAGCCTGCAGCCGGGGCCTGCCCCCGGCTCCCACCTCCGCGTCCTGCCTGCGGAGAGGGTGGGAATGGTGTCGGGGGGAGGCCTCGCAGGGTCACCTGGGGATATCCATCCCAGACACGAAAATGCTGTTAACCTGGCACCTCCAACTGCCCGCTCCAGAGTCCCACCGGGTCCCCAGAGGCAGAGCAGGAACCTTCACAGGGACATGCTCACACGCGTGAGCCGGAACGAGGCCGGAGTGGCGCGGGTAGATCCAGCCGGGAAGCCAAGGTAACGGGTGCTGCTGACGGCGTGGAAGCCGGGCAGGTGGCTGGCGGCGGGTACCCTTCCAGATGATGTGTGTGTGGCAAAGGTGCAGCGCCACACAGCGTAGGCACAAGCACTGGCTGTACCCTGGGGACATCAACTGGTGCCCGGAGGGTCCTCGTGCTTCATGATCTTCCATGCCTTTTGAATTTTAAAAACAGTGTTGTTCGGCTGGGCACGGTGGCTCACGCCTGTAATCCTAGCACTCTGGGAGGCCGAGGCGGGCGGATCGCTCAAGGTCAGGAGTTCGAAACCAGCCTGAGCAAGAGCAAGACCCCATCTCTACTAAAAAAAAATAGAAAGAAATTAATTGGCCAGTTAAAAATATATAGAAAAAATTAGCCGGGCATGGTGGCGCATGCCTGTAGTCCCCGCTACTTGGAGGCTGAGGCAGAGGATAGCTTGAGCCCAGGAGTTTGAGGTTGCTGTGAGCGAGGCTGACGCCATGGCACTCACTCTAGCCCGGGCAAGAGAGTGAGACTCTGTCTCAAAAAAAACAAAAAAAAAACAGTGTTGTTCTAGTTTCCTGGGGCTGCTCTAACAAATTTCCACAAACTTGGTGGCTTCAAATAACAATTCATTCCCTCACAGGTCTGGAGGCCAGAAGTGCAAAATCGAGGTGTCGTCGGGGCCGAGCTCCCTCCAGTGGCTCCAGGAGGACCCTTCCTGTCCCTTCCAGCCTCCCCAGCCACGATGCGCCTGGGCTCGTGGCTGCGTCACCCGCCTCTGCCTCTGTTTTCACGTGGCCTCCTCCTCTGTGTGTCTGCCCCAAATGCCCTGCCTTTCCCTTATAACAAGGACGCCTGTCCTTGGATTTAGGGCCCAACCTAAAGCCAGGATGCCCTCGTGTCAACCACAACCTGGAGTGGTCAGTGGGGTGTGATGCCCTGGAGAGAGGCCCCTGGCCCAGGCTAGTGACTGGACGCCTGGGTACCTGCATATCTGGACACAAGCACCTGGACACCTGGGCACTTGGACACATGGACTACCCTCCCCAATGCCCCCTTCCTCAGGCCTGGGCTGCCCCAGCTGGCCTCCAGGTCCAGGGTCCCATAGGATGGTAAGAAAGATGCCAGAAGCACGATTAGAGCACAAGTGTGCACTTGAGGCCCAGAACAGAGTGGAGCTGAGCGGGTAGATGGTGCAGAGACCACTCAGCCGGGCCTGGAGCACTGAGACTGGGTCCCAGACTGGGGCTCTCGGTGGCTACACCCACTTGGCTTGGCACCCCGCCACGTATTCAGCCACAACACCAGTGGGGTGCAGCGTTCCGGGTCAGGCTGCTTTGGGCTCTGTGCGTGTTCAAAGGCCGCCTCGGCCACCCTTCCGGCCTCCAGACACCCAGGCATCCCCTGGGCTGCATGTGTGTTGTCCCCGGTCTCACTACAACAGAAGCTGCAGTGTCTGGCTCCGTGCTGTGTCGCCAGCTTCCTGTGCACACACACCAGGCCCATGCCAGGCGATAGACGCCTGTGTGAACCAGAGGGCCGGCTGACCCGAGACCTGCTCCATCCTCATCCACAGCGTCCGGGGAAACTGGCCTGAGCTGCCCCTGCCTGGGAAGTCTGCGGAGGCTGCTGTCAGGCAGCTCTGCCCTAGGAGCAAGTGGCGGAGAGACGCCGCCCCTCGGGGGACACTTAGGGGCCTGGGAGACCAAGTCAATCTTCTAGCCAGCCCCACAGCCCATCCCAAGGGCCTCAGCCAGCAGGTGGGCAGCCGGCAGGAGGCCCCGGGTGACCTGATGGAGCGGGGAGAGTCCAGCAGAGCAGAAGGCAGCCCCCACCCCCAAACAACCGCTTCATAACAAGGGCCGCACGGGTGGTGGGGAAGGATGGGCTTTCCACCCAGCGGTGCTGTGTCTGTGAGATATTGACAGAAAAAATGACCCTGGTCCCCATGTCACACCACGTACCAGAATTAATTTAAAATGGATCATAGACCAAAATGTGAAAAATAAACCCCAAAGCTTCTAGAGCAAAACATAGGAGAACCTCTTCAAAACATCGTGGGCAGCAAAGACTCATGACATGGGACACCAAGGCACCAGCCCTGAAGGAAGAAGCTCGAAGACAGAGAAGGTGAGTTACACAGTGGGTGACAGTGGCCACGCCGCACCGCGAGGACCGATAGGCAGGCACGCAGACGTCCAACAGGGTTGTGGGGCCAGAAAAAGGAAAACAAACCAATTTTTAATTGAACAAGCACTTCACAGACAGGAAGGATGTCCGAGAGCCGAGAGGCAGATGGAACGTGGGTCAGCTTCATAATCACAGGGAAATAAACGTTTGAACCACAATGAAATCCCACTTCATACTCGTCAGAGGGGCCAGGCTAAAATTTCAAAGCCTGACAATTCTAAGCGTTGGCGGGGACGTGGAATACCTGGTGCTCTCGGATGCTTCCAGGGGGAGTGCAGCGGTAGGACCACTTCTGAAAACACTTTGGCAGTTTCTAGGTGCTCCTGTGTGGGCCCTACCACCCGGTAATTCCACTCCCAGGTGGAATTGGCCTGTGTCAGCTTGGCTAGGACATGGTACCTAGATATGTGGTCAAACCTTATTCTAGATGTTTCCGTGGAGGTGTTTTTAGATGAGATTATCATTTGTGTCAATGGACTCTGAGGTTGTCTCCCTAATGTGAGTCAGCCTCATCCAGTCAGTTGAAAAACACCTGAATGGAACAAAAGGGATGCACCCCCACCCCCACCCAGAGAGGAGGAGAGAATTTCCTTGAACTGGGACATCGAAGCGCCTGGCCTGGACCCAGAGCACGACCTGGACCCACCTTGCAGCAAGCTGTGACCACGATCACCTTGCAGTACCTGATCCCTGGGCCTGGAGATTTGTTTGGGTTAACATTTATTGAATTTTTTTGTTTTGTTTTGTTTTCTGATTACAAAATGAATACATTTCAAAATGGAAATTTGAAAAATATAGAAAAATCATAAAGAAGATAATAAACCCACCCATTGTGCTATTACTACCCAGGTGTACTCCTCAGGTCCCTGAGGCTGCTGGCTCAGATAGAAGGGGTAGGACAGGTGTCAGCTGGACCAGGGACGCTGCAGCTCATGGTTCCCTGGGGCCCTGTCCTTGCCACCCCCATCCCTTCACTAACAGTGCAGGGAGGACCCCACTCCATGGCCTAGACCCACTGCTGCCACTGAAGCCATTAGGCCTACAGATAACCCACCTTCTTCTCCCCACCCACCTCTGCCCCTTCCTCTTCCAGGAAGCCTTCCTGGACTGACCCACAGCCCAGCTGCTCTAAAGTCGGGCCAGGTCCTCCAGCTTCCAGCCCCCCAACCTCAGCCAGGCTTCCTCTCTATGGCCGGATCTCCCCGTCGGGTCTGAGACCTGGGCCAGGCAGATGGGTGCCCGGGCTGCGGTCCTCCTCCTCTGGATGACCAAGAATGTGCTGGAAGCACAGTGGTACATGCTAGAGCTGGACCAGGACTGGGGAGCTGTCATGATGGGCTGCTGTTGCCAGCCAGGCCTGGGGTGAGAGCAGGAGTCCGCGGGGAAGGCTGAGTCCGTCTGAGTCACCCTGCCTGGATCCCCTCGCCTGACCCCCCTCAGCTCCCCCGGCAGCAGCAGCCACTTCAGTAGAAAACAATTGAGTTTGACAAAGCAGTTTTAAACCTTGGGACCTGAAACTGGCTATCCTTCTCCCCGCTGCTTGCTGCCAGGCTCCAGGCACCAGGTGCTCCGCTGGGGGAGGAAATGTGTCCGACGCCCGTTTAAGGGTTAACTGAGGCCAAAAAGCAGCTCTGCAGGCCCCTCTTGTTCTGAGGCCCCTGATGCCCCGGTCCCGTGGTCACCACGGGGTGTGGGTGCAGACAAAGCTGTGTTCATCGCAGTCCTGGGCCTGATGACAGTGGCACAAGGACCCCATTCTCTGCCGTCCTCAGCTGTGTCCCCTCCCCCAGTGAGCCTGACATCAGAGGCGCCGGGTCAGACATCCTGGGAGCCCCCACTCCCACCCCAGGGCGCAGGGAGATTCACAGGGGCCTGCATTTGGGGCGGGGAGGAGGGGCGGCAGCTCTGCCCAAACGGTACAGACCGCTGCGGTTGGCTCCCCACGTCTTCAGCGGGAAGCCGCCTGCATTTTTACAACTGATTTTCGAACCTAAAAGTAGAAGTTCACCGCCAGCCTGTTAAATGTAATCGTGTTGGTTTCAGTCCAATGTGACCTTTTGGAATTTGGCTTCCAGACTCCTGCCATATATTAGCAGCTCCTCCCAGCTCAGGACCCGCCTGGACACACTGTCCCAGTGACCCAGAGACAGGCCAGCCCTGCGGAGCCTGCAGAAGTGGCTGCATGGGAGGACAGGGCCCCAGCACGTCCTTCTGTGGGTGCTGATGGGGGATTTGGACCACATTTTCTCTTGTCTCAAGACCCTCTTGGTCTACAAGGTGGAAGTTGGGACACATCAAGTCTGCCCCATCCATGAGTCCTGGGGTTGTAGAAGCCCAAAGACCCAGCCCCTGGGTGAGAACAAGGACAAGGTATTCACTTTCTCAGTCTCAGCTTGCTCATCTGTAAAATGGGCATGGTCACCACGCCATGTGTCCCAGGCTGGCTAGAAGGCTGAGTAGGGCAGGAGCTGGCACCCAGATGCCCATATGGTCATACAGGCCAGAGAGGTGGTGGACTGTAGTTGGCTGAACCTCGCATTCTGGGTCTCCAACCCGGATTCTGTCCATCCCCTGTGGCTGCTGGGGGAGGGCACAGGCAGCCAGGTAGGTTGCCTTGGGGTATATCCTCCTCCAGCAGTTCAGTCTGGAGTCACTGCTTCCCTTCCCCAGGCAGCCGTCACTTACTCAAAGCCCGGACCTTGGCTCCACTTGTGTACCCCAGCAGGACATGCATTGGCTCCGGTTGTGTACCCCAGCTTAGCACGCAGGGCAAGAGCAAAGCCTGGAGCCTCTAAGGTTGGGAGGCGGGTGGGCCGGGTCCTCTGTGGTCCAGGCCCGCCGGCAAGGCAGGAGAGGCCGGTCGAGTTCTGCCTGAGAGTGGAGGAGGCAGTGTCCTTGCACCCTCATCCCGCGGCGTGACCTTCCCCGCCGCGGACAAAGGCCCGCAGAGCATAAGGCGCCTTTATGGACGCCGCGCGGCGGGTTCGGTGCCAGGAGGCGCCGGGAGCACCCCGGGGGAGCTGCGCGGCGGACGGAGGGGAGCGGGCGCCGGCGGCCAGCGGAGGGGCGCTGGGGGCCGCGGGCGCGCCCCGCGCGGTTGCTCCCTCTCTTCCCACTTGCGCCCAGAAGTGGGGGCGGCGAGGCGGGAGGGTGGGGGCTGGGCGGCCACGGCCCTTCCCGGGTCCACGCCGCGCCGCAAAGGGAGCGGAGGGAGAGCCCGGGCGCTCTGGGGGCTGGGACGTCCGAGCGGGTGACAGGCCCCACTCCCCCGGCCCCGGCGCGTGGAAAGGGACCGAGATTCCACCCGACGGACGGCTGCGGAGAGGTGGGGGCCGGGATGGGGACATGCGTGCGGCGCAGGGCTCCCGCGTGCCCAAGCTTGCGGCCAACACTGTCTTCCTGCGGGGTCCCCAGCCCCCTCCCCGAAAAGCGAGAAGAGCCAGCGTGCAGGGGCAGGAGATTAGATCTCGCTCCTCCCTCATCAATTTTCTGTTTAATGTCACGGGGCCCCATTGTGGGAGACGGAAGCACGTCACCCAGGCCGTAAATCTGCAGTTATGGCGCCTCCGGCCGCCTCCTGGCCTAGGGGACAGGGCCCACGGAGAGCAGTGGGGACCCCGGCCGCGCGCTGAGCGCTGCGGCTTCTCCCGATGCGGGTCAGGCTCCGCGCTCAGCCGAGCCTGCAGCGGCGGGACCTCCAGAGGCTTTTGTTTTGGGATGGGATGTGAGGGCTTTGATTTTTCACTACCTGCCTCAGGAGACTTTTTGCTTTGAAAAGTCCTGCTATTAAAAAAAAGAAAAAAAAGCAAATCCAACGAATCAATTCCAGTGGGAAGAACATGGCCCCGATTTGTGTCTGCGCCTCCATTGGCAGCGGGAAGGCTCAGGAACATCGCAGGGACCCAGGAGCGCGGGTAGGAGCTGGGCACTGCAGCCCAGAGACCCGCCCTTGGGACGTGAGCTCAGAAGTGGCCAGGGAGAGCTGGGGACAGGCAGGTTGCTCAGGCCGTCCTGGCCTGGGCTGTTGGAAGAGGGAGCTGGGGGGAGTCTCCCTTTGGGAGTTTCCTGGAAACTCCCCTCCTGGCTGGGGAATTGATGCCCGCAGCGGATATTGATGCATCATGAACTGGGTGGAATATCTATTTGTGCAGGTCAGAAAAAAATGCATCTAGTGAATGATTTTTAATTTAATGGATCAACTATTCTGTTAACAAAAGAGGCGGTGGCCCACTTCAAGCCAGGTGGGAGCCTGTAGTCAGGTGGTCCTGTGGCCCTGGCCCTGCTGCAGGTCTCCAGGGATTGCAGGAGAGGGCTTTGCCGCAGGCCCCAGTGGCTCCGTGGGAGCTTTGATAGGAATAATTTATTTTTAGTCTACAAATGCTGAAGGTAACCGGGCCAAGGACTTCAATTCCCCCAGAAATAAGGGGGAAGGGAAGAGGTTTGGCCCAACCCAGGCAGGGGTCCTGCAAGCTGTGCCATCAGACACTCAGGACAGGCTGATGGTGGGAGGAGGCTGGTGGGAGGCCCACCCCCAGAGAGCTGGGTCTGGGAGGTGTGTCCTGCGTGTGGTCCTGTTAGACCCAGGTGCGTGGCCCCCTGCTTCCTGTGGGGAAAGCAAGTCCAAATGGGCAGCAGCCTGGCCTCTGAGGCCCTCTGCTGGGGCCCAGGTGCTGGCGGGGTGAGGTCTGGCGGGGACTGGAGTTTTCCCACTGAGGGCCTGAGGGACCAGGTAGAAGAGGCTTCCGGGCTCCTGCCCACCCTGGGGACAGGTGAGAAGGGGCAGCCCCCCTGCCCAGTTGTAACTGATGCTCAGAGGAACTGGGCTGGATGTGCGGGATGGGGTGGGGCTGGTGTGCCGTGGCCCCCACAGACCTGGCCTGCCTGGGCCACCTTCCTGTAGCTCCTGGTCCTGCCTCCCGCTGCGCGCTGTATGGGCTGGCTGGTGTGATCAGAAGAGCCCCTCACTTAGCCTGCAGCCCCCTCCATGCTCCCCGTGCAGACATACCCTGACAGGGACACATGTAAACACACGTGTAAACACATGCACGCATAGGCAACCCCAGCTGATCTGCTTACTCTGCACTTCCCTGGGCCAGGCCTGGTCTCTTGGAGAGTGAGGGTCTGTCCTTGCCCGGAGGACCTGAAGCCAGGCTCTGCTGTGGGGGCTGGCCTGGAAGGACCCCATAAACCACCCCCTCATCACATCCTGCTCAAGCATTTGTCCCCATGCAGGGCAGCTTCAGCCACTGAGCCCTCCGCACCTGCATCCGTGGGTCTGAGCTGGGCTCCCCGTCCTGGGTCTGGCTCCTGTTGCCTCAGGTTCCTTCTCAGGGACAGGCAGACTGAAGGCTGTTTGGGGCCAGTCTCGTGCAAGGAAAACTGATCACTCCTCACTTTGGCAGACCCAAAGCACATCCCATGGCCCTGCTCCAGGCTTCTGATGCAGAGTACAGATTCCCAGAGAAACCGCCTCCAGGTCCCCCCTACACCCAGCACCCCTGGCCCTGGCCTTACTTCGGCCTCAGGTGGAGACAGTGACCAGGAGGATGGAGGGGCAGGACGAGGGTGAGTCGGGGGCCTGGGAGACCTCCCCCCAGCCCTGAGTATCTCCCCACCTTCCTGCCTCCCTTTAATAGAAACAATCACACTGTCACTAACAAAAAGGCAGGGAGAAAGCAGGCGAGGGGACGCTTGTCTGCTTTATGAAAATCACTTTAATTTAACCCAGATGGTCTCCTCGATAACCTCATACAACCAGCACCCTGAATTATACTTTCCGTGTGAACACACTGGGTTATATTTAGCCACAAATTATGACTGTGTTTAACAAGCACCTTCATGGAGTGGGGAGGGGGCTGGGCAGCCTCATGACCTGGTTGGACGAAACCAGCAGCAGAAATTAAACCTTGGCTCCTCTCCTCGAAGGGGCAGGCTGGGAGGCTGTTTATCTGACTTCAGAGTCTTTCTTCCTGCTGCCCTCAGTGCTTTTTAAAAACTTAGAGCCCCATCCCGAGGTCTGTCTGTGCCCTGCAGGTACCACCTGTGCCTCCCCTGGGGGTCCTTGGGGCTCCCTCTGGCTCCTGGAGCCGGGGCTGGGGCCAGGGGCACCAGGCCTCCTCCAGCCAGGCCTAGCTCGTCCTTCCCATCGTCGGTGTCAGCTTTCACCCTCCCCCAGCTCAGCCCAGGGAAGGGGCGCCTGTGGGCCCTCCCTCAGGGCAGCCCCTCCTCTGCCCCCTCACCCTTGAGGTCTGCTCTGAGGTGTAGGGGCTGTGACCAGAAGCCTTGTTCTCCCTGGGGGTCTGGGGTCTGGGACATCTCCATCCTCAACGCCCCTCTTAAAGAGGCCTGCTCCACCAAAGTTGAGCCCCCAAGACAGAAGACATGGCAAAGAAAAGGCTGCTCCCCACTCCAAGGCACAAACCCCAGGGGCTTCCCAATGCCATCCAGACCCAGATGGCCAAGGGCCTAGACTCGGGGGCAGGGGGGAGGGTTGTCAGGAATCCAGGTTGCTGAGCACAGGGGTGAGGGTGGGCGCTGAGGCCCTGGGCTGGGACCTTCTTTGCCCACACTCTGACCTTTCCCCCACACTGTTCTCTGCAGCACACCAGCCAAAGACCCGGATGAAAAGAACACCCCCCCCCAATCTGCCGGCAGAGAGGGCCTTCCAGCTGAGGAGCAGGGGCCCAGGACCCACGATGGAGGCATCGGCTCCTCCAGCCAGGGCGGTTCGTGGGTATTGTGTTTGATTCTTTTTAAACCCCTCTCATTTCAGAGAAGGTGCACTAACTCTTACGCCCCTGAGCTGTCCTTTGAGACACATTCTGCGGGGGGCGGGTACTGCGGCCATCCTGCTGAGGGCGGTTCTGGATCTAGGTGCCACCTCAGTGTCCCCCACAAGGCCCTGGCCTAGCCCACTTACCCTCCTGCCCCTCCTGCCTGAGCCAGGCCCTGGGCAAGAACAAACCTGGGGTCCACAGACCCCACCCCCACCGCTACCCACCCTGCCAGACGCTGGTTCAAGCAGGCCCCATCCTCAGGCCTGGCTTTGGACCTGTTCCCTGTGCCTCTGGTGGGAAGAATTAAGAGTCAATTTTTGTCGTCAAGAAATTGTTTCTAATTTGCCCTTTGACTAATGGCCCAGGGAACAATGAAGAGACACCCAACACACAATTACCCAGGAGCACAGCTCTGCTGCTCTCTGGTCCAAGCAGGCATTATTTGGAGCAGCGACTAATTCACAATTTCATGTAACTCGCTTGACACCCCCCACCCCTTGTATTAAGAAATGATTATTTATTTGATGCTTTCAGACAGAGCAGGATCTCAGTCATTTGGGAGTCGGGAGACCTAGATCTGCTGCCGCTCTTGGGAAGTGAAGCGTGCTGCCACAGGGGAAGGGCTGGACAGGTTCTGGGGTGACAGGGCCCTTGGGCCGTGTGGGGAAGTTAGTTCTCGGGAGTGCTTCTGCATGTGTGGCGTGCACCTGTGTTGCTGTGTGATTCAGAAGCGTCTTTGCATGTATGTCTTGTGCACATGTGCACGCGGGACTGTGACATGCTGCGTGAGGTTCCCGTGTATGCCTGTGTGAGATGTGGGGTTTTGCATGTGTACACGTTGAGTGATTCACTTATGAGCACATACGTGTATACATGTAACCGTGTGTGTACACACTCAAGATTGCACAAGTGTTTGTGTGTACACGTGAGTACACTATGCACTTAAGTGTGATTTGTGAGTCCGCCTTCCCAGGTACAGGGGTGCTGCTGGCTATGTGGGGTGTCTTTCTCTTCTCCTCAGGCCCAAGGCAAAGCAGAATGGTGTGTGTGTGGGGGCTTGTGGCAGTGATCCCTCCCCCTGCTGGGCAGGAAGCAAGCACCCCTGGTACTGCTGGAGGCCCCCCAGGCAATGCGGACAGTGGCTGTCTGTCATGGGCCCCACCCCACTAGGAGGAGCCCACCCATTTGTAACTGCAGGTCCAGGCAACTGCAGAGACCTGGACACTGCGGCATCAAGACTGACCCCGGGGTCATTATCCTGGCTTGTTTCCTCCTCTCCCCAGTGGAAGGCGAGCCTGCAGATGCCCACACCACGTTCTTCTAAAATTAAAAGCATTTGTTAGCTCTGGACAGCAGGAAGAATAAAAAGGAAACCAGAAAGGTTTCCTCCGAGCTGGTAGCCAGCCCAGGGGAACATGCCCCGGCCTGCCCAGTGGCGTCTTTCTAGGGGGACACGGGGAGCTGCCGGGCGCCCGAGCTGGGCAGCTGCCAGCCGCTGGCTCCCCATCGCATCCACAGGCCCGTCGGCAGCTATTCGCTGGAACAACTGTTTCAAAACAGTATTGGAGAAAAAACAAAAAGCCCACTAGAATGTGTTTTAAGTGAACGCTGACCAAGAAGGATGCAGAAGTGGCGGGACAGTGAGGAGGGCAGGGGGCTGCGAGCGCAGCCCAGAAAAGGCGTCCCGAAGGCCACCCAGGCCTTTCCCATGCGGGCAGCCTTCCGCAGGGATGCGAGACACGAGGGGCAGGGGACAGCGCTTGGGGGTTTGGAAGCCAGTCCTCTCCCCGACCCTCCCCCCACCCCCCGCAATTAGGAATCTGGTGATGCTGAGATCTAAACCAGAATGCGGGGGCCGGGGGAAGCGAGGCCCCATCCCGGTGCAGTCCTGGGTCCTCCCACCCCCTGGCAGCGGCATTGCTCGGACTGAGGCTAGGGCCAGAGTGCGCCCATCAGCCAGGTCCGGGACTCTCAATCTTTCGCACACGGAGGGGGACACGGCTTGGGGCACCGAGGGGCCGCTCCAGCCAGACTCCTGAGGCCCCGCCGTGGCCCGGGGCCTGCGCGGTTCCAGAGCTTGGAGTACTCTACGGTGGATCCAAGATTTTACTCGTATTTTTTTTCTTCTATATGCTTTTTAAAATTCAAATGGGGCTTTAACAACTAAATTAAGTGCAAAAGGAAAAGGATCTTGGACCGGAAGACACATTCATCGGGGAAAGTAACCGCGAGCTCGGTTCATCACGAAAGTAGAAAACGCGCGGTCCGAGAGGGGCGCCCCGCACCGACCCGCCCGCGACAGTGCGGACCCCGCGCTGCCAGCAGGACTCTCCCCGGCGGCCGGCTCTCCGCCGCGTGCGTGGGAAGCGGGCATCCTCCGCCTGCACCCGCGGGGCGGGAGTGGGAGGAAGCCCGTCCCCGAGCCATTCGCTGTGCCGCCGCTGAGGCTGCTGCATCCTCGGGGCACGAACCCGGGGTCTGGACGCCGCCCGCCCCGCCCTGCGCCGCGGCCCTAATTCCGTCGCCCCGCGGCCTAAAGAGCAGCCGCGCGCTAATCGGATCTCCGGGCGCTTTGCAGGATTTATGCTTCCCGGCTCCCACTCCGGCCCTCGCGCCCCGCCGGGCGGCGCTTCCGCAGGCGCGGGCTTGGAGCCGGGCCCGGGGCTGGGCCGCAGGAGTCCGGCCGACGCGTCCGGGCGTCGCGGGAGCCGGGACTCCTAGTTCTGCGCCCCGGCCGGCCCGAGACCCGGGACCTCGGCGCTTACCTGCGAGCCCCGGGCTCGGCGGAGCTGCCCTCCGGCCGCGCCGCCCGAAGCGGGCGCCCGACCCCGGCGCGCGGGAAAGCCGGGAGTCCCCGCCCGCGCCCGCAGCCCCCACCCCGGGTCGGAGCCTCCCGCTGCGGGGAAGGCCGGCCGGGGCAGTCCGCGCGCTTCCCCTTTCTCTCCGGATCCCTTTGATCCACAGGCTCTCCGCCGCTCCACGGCTCCCGGGCCGCCGGGGTCGGCCCGCGGGGATCCTGGAAACTGTCCCCAGCTTATCTCCTTTCATCAAGCGGCCTCGGGCCGCCTTGAAACCGCGGAGCCAGTAATTGCTTTTTTCAGTAGGCCCAGTGCGGACTGGACAACAGCCAATCAGCGCCTTGTTTACACTCGGTGATTGACAGCCCGCTGGCGGAGTGCCAACCAATCGCAGCGGTCTCGCGGGAGCAGGCGGGGGGTGGGTAAAGAAAGGAGACAACAGGCTTCGGATTTAACCCCTTCGTGTTCCCGCCGGAATGAGACGGTGGGGAATTTGGCATGCATGTGAATACGTCGGTTGGTTTCTAGTTTAAACATCCTTTTTCCCTCCAGAGGGGAGGCAAAGATTCACATGGAGAAAGACGAGTAAAAATAAAGTATCGATCGCCACCGAGACATCACCTGGAGTCCCTGAGCATAAATAGCATTTGGGTAAGGAAACCAAATTCTAACCGAAATATTTGTATGCAGAATATTTTAAAAGTGGTTTGCATCTGATTACGATAAAGAGAATTGTTCAGTGGATTGTTTTATTTGGACTGAGAATTTAGCAGATATGCCAAAGAGAGCGTCGTTGAGAAATACTACGCCCGGTTTTCACGTAGTAACAACCCCCCATTATCCAGGTGAAAATATTTTAAAAATCTAGGTGCAGCTGGAGAAGGGGTAATCTTTGTCTTAGCAATAAATCCCCGATTTCCACTTTGATCGTCGCTCCG
This sequence comes from Lepilemur ruficaudatus, assembly GCA_963574885.1. Taxonomy (NCBI): domain Eukaryota; kingdom Metazoa; phylum Chordata; class Mammalia; order Primates; family Lepilemuridae; genus Lepilemur; species Lepilemur ruficaudatus. The sequence continues at coordinate 45,979 of CAUYRT010029136.1, forward strand.
TTGCAAAGTGTGGCCCGGGGATATAAAGTTAAGAGCAGAACTCATTTCCCAGGGTCCGATTTGGGGGCCAGGGAGAGGAGAGGGCCGGGCACCTGGGGAGGCCTATGGGCATGGAGGTCAGGCCTACCTGCCACCTGCCAGGCAGATCCCAGGTATAAAAAACACAGCTGCTTTAAGGAGTGCATTTGCTGCTCCTCCTGGCCTGTGCACCAGAAATGAAACGTTAGACCTGCTGCATCAAAAGAAAGAAAAAAAAAGCCTGTGTCCCCTCTGGGACGCGCGCTCACTTGCCCCCGCTCCTTCTCCCGCCCTGCGCCGCCGAATTCCCATTCAGCAGCACAGAGCTGCGCAGAGGAGCTGCGCAGTGGCCTGGCTTGAATTAGGCGCCATCGCGCTCGGTAGTAGCCCTGCTGCTCCCTGATTGGCAGCTCCCTGGCCCGGCGCCAGCCTATTGGGAGGCCTGTTTACGCCGAATGAGTGGCACGAGCTCCCGGCCGTGCTGGGCCGCGCGGCCAATCAGCGCGCGGACTGCTCGGGGCTGAGTGGCACGAGCTTATTAGTATGCAGGGCCCGTGGCTCGCCGCGCCAGGCTGCAGGTTTGAGAGCCGCTCCGGATGGGCTCGCTAGAGTCGTTGTTGTGGAAGCGGTGCATTTACAGTGCAACAGTCAGCACATTGAAAATACCAATAGGAATACAAAACAAAGTCACATTTACTGATTTAATTGTATTGCATTCAGTTGTATCCAGGAAACAGCCTCCAGTAAGTAACTGAAATTGCTTTCATTTTTTTTTGTTTTTGTATTTTTATTATTATTTTATTTTTTTATTTTGGCTTTGGGGATTTACATTTTTTTTATCAAAAGAAATTCAGGATTGTGATGTTAAGAAATATATATCTTCCCTTTTAACAAAATCCGTTATGATCTGGAGAAGACTTTAAAAAAAAAAGATGGACTATAGATAAACGATTTTTTTCTCCGAAAAAAATCTTATCGATCGGCTTAAAATTCCCCCTATAATGCGTCCTTGCTTTGCTCTGAGCGCTGTTGTCTCGATCGGCACCCAGCATTCAGAATAAACACTCGAGACACGCCAGGGCCCGCTAGGCTGCGTCGGCGCGAGCGCGCGGGTGGCACCGGAAGGGCCGTCGGCGAGATCCGGCGCCGCCTGCGGCTCCCGGCTCTGGCTGAACCGCGAACGAGCTCGGTTATTTGCTGCCTTGCCCTGCTGCCCTCCGTCGAGCGGTCCCGGGTTGGCCCCTCCCGGTCGCTTCGGCGCACGGGGCACCAGCCGGCTCAAGCGAGCCACGGCCGCTGCCCGGAGGAGTTTTCCGCGCCGGATCGAGGGCGGGGGAGGGGAGGGGTAGTGGCGAGTTTTTCGGGTTTTGCTTCCTAGAGCTTAATTCATTTCAGAACATTTCTGAAATTTTTTTTCCATGGGAGTGGGGGTGGAGAAGGGGGGTCGAGCGAGGCCTGCGCAGCGGGGCGTTTTCACGGCGCGCGTTGCGGCGGCGCGTGGGGCTCGGGCCACGGCCTGGGTGGCGGGGTCCGCAGGCTGGTGCGCCCTTGGGTGTGGGAACCTGGCGCGACCGCAGCTCTGATTCTCCTCCGGGGTTCGGGCCGTTGCAGCCATTTCGCAGGGAGCGGGTTCTGCGGTGGCACCCGAGCCACCCGCGCCCGGTGCGCCTTGGCCTGGCCTGGCCTGCAGGCCCTGCGGTGCCCGGACACGGCACCAGGGCTAGGACGACGGGCCGGGGTCCTGGTCCCCAGCAGGCTGACGAGGCGACAAGCGGGTTTTTGGGTACAAAAGCAGAAACAGAGCAAACCTGAGGAAGCCTTAGATTTTGGAGCACTCGAGCCACAAACCTCAAGCCGCGGGCAGAAGGGCCCGGCGGCTCCGGGGATCGCGCTCTGTCACCCCGGCAAGAAGCCGGTGTTCGGCGGCTCAGTTCCTTCCGAAATGCGCTCCTCAGCGATTCTCCGGCCGCAGTGAGGCCCTCCGCTCGCCCCCAGTTTCGCTTCGCTTTCTCCGCAGAGCGGCCCTGTCGGGGCTGCGACGCGGTCCCCGCCGACCTCGGCTTACGGCCCCTCCTGGACCGGGCGGGGTGGGACTGGCTTGGGGCATCGGGGCGCCGGCCCCAGCTGCGGCGGCCGCTCGCTCGAGCCCCGCTTGCCGGCCGGCTCTGCTTGCCAGGCCGCGGGAGCCGGGCGCTGGCGAGGAGTCGCGCGGCCTCTCCCCGGGAGGAAAGAACACAAAGGAAAGGCCCCCTCCAATCCCGTAAGCCTCGCAGGGGCGCAGACGGCGACAGTAATCCACCCCCTGTTTGCTTAAAAAGTCGAACTGGCTGGTGAGAAAGGAACAATCGAGCCTGCGATCCGCCCGCAGGGGGTGGAAGATTAAAACTGCTGCTTCGTACCCCAGCCCGCGTCCCGAGAACCGCGAGCAGCTCCCGCTCTTTCGACAACTTTGAAATTTCTTACTGGGGAAAAAAAAAAAAAGTCCACAAAACAAAAGCACAGCGCACACGACTCCCCGGAGGCCGCGGGGAAGCCTCGCACCCCCGCGCGCGCAGCCCCGGCCCCTCTCCGGCTCCCGGCGCCTTTGAAGCCGCGGGTTCCTGACCTCCCTCCCCTTCCTTTCCCTTTGTCCCGCGGGCGCCCTCCGGGGCTTGAGCGGCGCCGGCCCGGGCTGAGACCCGCCAGGCCCTAGTGCGGCCCTGGCAGCGCTCCCCTGACCCCGGCTCAAGCAGCCGCGCGCTCCGCGGGCCCGGAGGCCTGGCGCTGGTTCTGCAGGCCCGAGCTGCGGCGGCGAGTCGAGCAGTTTGTTAGACCGGGGAAGAGCGTGGGCTATCCCCAGAGACGAGGGAGCCCCAAACCCCTTTGTATGCAGTTGAGAGACAAAGAGAACTCTTTGTGTAGTTTATTTACAATGCAAAAGCTCTCCGAATAAATATTAAAAAAGGTTATCAGCTGAGCAAATATGTATTCACTTAATACATTATGTTTTCGGTTATAGATTAAATCAGACACAAAACAGTCTGCAAATAAGACATTGTGGAACCCGGAGCATAAAATATAGCAATTTAAAATGGTATTCACGAAATGGAAAACATCTTAATCGCTTTGTTGTCACAGTGGGACGGCTGAAAAAAACACGAGGTTTTCTGCGAAGTTCATAATTAAGAATATTGAGCCTATCCATCTCGCTTTGGTTGGAGGTGGTATCAAAATTAAAACAATACGTATTTAGGAAATGAAGAGAAATTTGCGAAATGAAAAAGGGGAGAGAGCCTTTGGAGGGACCTGCGGCTGCTCGGTGGTGCAGTTTATATCGCCTGCTTCCACGCTTCGCACCCAAATCTGAAATTGTCCCGAATTTTGTCTCCGAGTGGGCGCTCCGCGTTGGGTGGGGGTGGAAGAGAAGGCAGGTGAGCGTCATTTTTAGGTGGCTCTGCGGGAGGTGGGGGTGGATTACGGTCTGGGGTCTGCTGGGACCGGGAGCGGGAAAGGTTGTGCTGAGCCAGGCCCACTCTCTCCGACTGGAGATCTGGGCGCCACAGACCCCGCATCCCCAGCGGCCCAGCCGCGGGGAGACCGGCCTCGGCTTGGTGATCCCCGGCGGGCGCTGCAGGGACAAATCCCGTGGCCAGTGTGGGACGTTGAGGAAGAACAACATTCTGACTCTCAAAGCGTCCCCCCCAGCCCCCAATCCGCAGAGGAAGATCCTGGACGAATTTGATTGGGGGGCGGGGTGATTGTTACAGCCTCGCCAGGAAGCTCCCGGCTCCGGGACAGCAGGCCGGTCACTGCGGCTTGGTGGCCCAGGTGATGCCGGCGGTCGCGGGGCGCCCGGGGCTGCAGGGAGGCGGCTCGGGGTCCTGGCACGGTGCTGGGGAGCCGGGGGCTGGTCCCATTGCGGCTGGGGGGAGGAGGATTCAAAAGAATGGACCGAAAGACGCATAGGGGGGATGGGAGAGGAGCGAAAGGAAGGTTATAAAAAAAAAACTCTTGAGTTACAATCAATAAAATTACTCGCTTAATTAGCGTGGTTATTCGGTTAAGCGGAATGCAGTAAAAGCCGGACCTTGGAATGACGGGGAGAGAGGAAAAAGCGAGCGAGGACCCCAGGCCTTTTCCTTCGAGACACCTTTGGGCAGCGGGGGAGGGGAGAGGGTGTGCGTGTGAGTGTGTGTGTGTGTGAGTGTGCGTGATGGCTTCGCAGATTTGGGTTTTTATCACCCAGCCAAGCCAGCAGCCTCTTCGCTGCGGCGTCCTCGCTGCAGGGACCCGTGGGGACAAGAAGGGGAAGCAGCTGGCGGTGTGGCCAGGTTCCCTCAGCTCCTCGAGGCCAGACGTAGCCCGAGCGGTGCGTGAGCGCGCGGAGTCCCCGGTGCGGGGCAGCCCGAGTGGCCCGGAGCGCGCGCGCGTGTGCAGCGAGATGCACTGAGCTGAGCGCTCCGGGCCCTGCTTCCTGGCTGCGGCTCCGGCTCGGGCTGGCGCCCGGAGGAGCGGGCGGGGCGGGGCGGGGACCCCCGGGCGAGCCGAGTCCTCCAGTCACCTAGTCTCCTCTGCTTGCCTCCGCAGACCATGGACCCCCACGGTGGCCGCCCGCTCGGTGTGCGGCCGCCCGCCGAGAAGCCCAGCCCGCCGGCGTGCTGACCGCCCTGCCACCGCCGCTGGTGACCCCAGACGCCGCCTCCTCCGCGCCGCCCGCGCGCCGAGCCTCCCCCGGGCCCCGGCCGCGCTGCTCCGGGGAAGCGGCGGCGGACCGGGGCCGGGGCCCCGGCATGGATGGCCGCGACTTCGCGCCGCCGCCGCATCTGCTGTCGGAGCGCGGGAGCCTGGGCCACCGCAGCGCTGCCGCCGCGCGCCTCGCTCCGGCCGGGCCCGCTGCGCAGCCGCCTGCGCACTTCCAGCCGGGAAAGTACTTCCCGTCGCCGCTGCCCATGGCTTCGCACACAGGTCAGTGCCCGGCCGGGGCGGGCGCGGGGGGACGTTCGAGAGTCGAGGGGGGCGCCCGCCCTCCGCTCCCGGAGCCGCGTGCAGAGAAGCTTTGCTTTCATTTCCCTTCTCGGCGCTAGTGGCGGCCTGGGCCGGGCGGGCCGCGCGTCCTTCCTGCCCAAAGCCGGATCCCGCGGTTTACAGCGGCCTTTCCCGGTCCCCTCAGGGGGTCTCGGAGGGGCCGCTCCGGAGCCGGCTGAAATTAAAGCCTTTCCTCTCCTTGCCACCCTCCCCCACCCCTTCCTGCAGAAGATCTAAATTCCGTGGAAATCTCTTTCTGCATTCTGCATTCACCTCCTTAAGGCGTCCGGGACAACGAGGCGCTTTCTGCGGGAACAAAACGGCTGTGGCAGCGGGGGAGGGGGCCGGGGCACCGGGGCCTGGCGGATTAGGGCGGTGTGCGCGGGGCGAGCGTTAATAGGGACTGCTGGTGTAAGACGAGCAAATCCTGTTTCTATATAAAGCCTTGAAGTGTCAGGGCGAGAATGGGTTTGCAGGGGATGCATTTGCTTTAACAAGTGCCTCTGGTATCCTGCTAAAGCCGGACAAAGCGTGGCCAGAGTGCGTCGGCCTCGCAGCCGGCCGGGAGCGCAACGCCTGGGCACCGGCGGTCAGGGCTGGCGCCGGGCGCGCTCGCGATTTCGGTGCAGGCGAGTGTGCCGCGCGGGTTTGCCCGGGAGAACGGCGCAGCGCCCGGGGCTGGCCTTGGCTGGGAGGCAGGGTTGCAGTCCTGTTGGGAAAGACCCCCAGAGGGTCTTTCCTGGCAGAGGGGACCCAGGCCTCGGAGCAGTCCTCCACAGTGGCTTTGATATTAACGTGGAGGGAGGTCAGGGAAGGGGCAGCCACCGTGCCGGCCGACACCGGAGGTCACTGGGCTGTGCGGGCGGAGTTTGCGGGCAGAGCATGGGGCAGTGTAGGGCCCGCTGGGTCACCCACGCACATTGGCTTGCTTTTGTTTACAGTTTGTTCTAAACATCAGAAATGTTTGCCGATTTTTTAAAAAAAAGAATTGGCAGTAACAGTTATTATTGCTAGCTTGATGAACTGTGAATACTAATAAAATTTTATCTGCTTTAATGGGATTACAATTAGTGTGTGGAATAAAACGGATGTCACAGACGGCTAGAAGGGAAAACGTCGGAGGAAGGGAGGGCAGTCAAAAAGAAAAACGTAAATTTCCTAGAAAAAAAAACAAACTCAAAATTGCTAATTACAAACGGGCGCTTAGCATTTGCAGCGGGAGGAGATTCAATCTGGGCTTAGCCCAGAGCGGAGGGGCTGGCTCTGCTGGCCGCCCAGTTAGCCCCAGTGGCTGCCACAGGGCTGCAGCCTCAGCCGGCTGGTCTCTCTTCCTCCTGTGTTTCCTCCTTCCTCCTTTCTTTTTTCTCCTCTACGTTTATAACTGGAAAGAGAAAGAGAAAAAGTACACGTCTGAGCCATTGGTGATTTAAAAATCTCTCTTCCTGCTATCCCTGTGGCTATTAAGTGTCTCTTCTGCCCCTGCATGGGAATGTAGAGCCCTGCCCACCCAGTTCAGGTACCCCAGGGAGCCGAGACTGCAGGGGCAGTCCCCCATCTTCCCTACGACCCTTTCTTGGGCTGCAGGTGGGTGACTCTTGCCAGGGGTGGGGAGGCTGAGCCTGCAGATTGGGGGATGGGTAGGAGCATCTGCACTGCCCCAACATGCTGGACCCTCTAGCCTGGCCAGCAGTAGAACCACAGAGACGGCCCTTGAGACCCAGGCTTTAACAGTTGTGCACAGGCAGGCTGTGGCCATCCCCCAGGAGGCCAGGCCGGATTCCCCATCAGTTCAGGTCACTGCTGCCTCCCTGTCCCCAGGCAGCCACCCACAGCCCGGCCAGGTCTTGGTCAGCTGCTATCTGCCCTTTCTGCCCTGATTTCCAGATCTCGGTACCACCCAGTCAGGGGGGAGCGTGGTCATGGTTGGGGTAGCACAAACCTTTGTCTGACTCTTTCTAAGTTTGACCGCATGGTTCTTGGCGCGTAGGCCACAGAGGGTGTGAGCACTTGCTCTGGCCTGGTCTGTGTCCTGCGGAGGTTGTTGCTTGACCCCAGACCCTCCTGGCCTCCCCAACGCAGGGTGCTCTAGAGGGCGCTGGAGACTCCTCAGGGCTCCCTTGTTTGGGGGCTGGAGGGCCACGTGTCCCCTGCTCCTAGAGGCCCAGTTTGCACCCTCCTGCGGACCAGAGACCTATTGTACTCGAGATGTTCAGCCCGTTTGGAATGGGAAGCTTGGCTGCGCGGGCGTCCAGCTAGAAGTATTTGTAGCTGAAAGAAAGCCTTTTGAAATTGCTGAGATCCAGAATATTGTATTGGTTTCTAAAATTTAGCTGCACGTATTTTCTTTAAAAAGGACTTATACCCCAGATCACTTTGCTTTGGTCTGTGTCTATATGTGATGTAGTTTAGAAAGAAAAAAGTGTAAATAAATAATTTTTTTGTGTCTGTATGTGGATTTCCCAATGGCCAGTTTGGTGGACTTTCTTCCCGTTTTACTACTGGATGGCCTCAGTCCGCAGGCCACAGCTGCAGCGGCCTAGCCTGCCACCTCCCCCCACCAATTGTCCCACTGAAAAGAGAATCACTCCGGACAAAATTTCTTTTAGTCCAGCTCAAACACGGGAGTAGGACCGACCGTGGAGATGGAGTCCTTGGGCTCTGAGGAGCTGCCTCCTCCCAGTGGGCTCACTCCCTTCTGCTGGACGGCCTGGCACAGCCCCAGGCTGGGCTGAGGGTGTCCTCCCTGGGCCTGCGCTGCCCTCCTGTGTCCCCACCCCCACTTCCAAAATGTCAGCCTGAGAGACCCTAACAGGTGGGGACATTGGGCTCCAGGGCTTCTTCCATTGTTTTTCTAAAAATGAAAGTGCTGGTAGCATTATTATCGGGCTGTAGGGTTTTTGTGGTAAATTGCTGCTCCAGTAACCTTGTCACCAAAAGGTGCAATTAAAATGTTTGGAATCATTATTTTTAGTGCAGTGTTAGATTTTGTTTCTAATACAGATGGTCTGGAGGCAAAGCTGTGAAATCTAAGGGGGAAAGAAAGGAAAATCAACAAGAACTAACCCAAGATTTTTCATCATCGCTACTGCCTGGAGCGATTGGGGATCTCTCCTCTCTGCGGAGCAGAGCGTGGTTAATCTGGAGGCAGCCCTGGCCCGGAGAAGCCCACATGGAAGTGCCGCTCCGGCCCCTCCCTGCTTCCGCTGGGCTAGCGCCCGTCCCCCCCCAGAGGCCCCATCTCTACCGAGGTGCTGCTTCAAGTCTTGGTTTCAATGATCTGCTCAGATTCCCCTCTCCGCCCCTTCTCTTGTCTTTTTTGGGTGTAAATTGCCTCGGCCTGGGAAGCCAGGTGCCCTGGGCCTGGGGTTGTTGCAGAAGGTGAGGCCCCTTCTGGTGGGAGAACGCAGATTTCTTTCCGGCTAGAAGTCTTTCTAGAGACAATCTCAAAAAAAAAAAATAGAAAGAAAACAAAAAAAAAAAAAGGGGGAGAGGGAGAAGCCAAACACCAAAAAACAAACAAAAAAGGACCCGACTCTGGAGAGAAAAAAGATAATTTCCTAGTGTGAAAAGACCCCATCAAAGGCTTCCCCTCCCTCATCATGTGATATTTTTTTGTAAAGAAAAAAATACATTTTCGTAAATACCTCATTAACTCCCTGACACGATGGAGTGTTTCTGCAACAGTTACCAACATTAAGTAGGTGTGAAAAGAGTTACTTTCTGAAGACTACCCATCCTGCTCTGCAGTGACAGAGCTAGACATCAAAGCTGCCGCGGGGAATCTGGCGGCCGGGGCTGCGTAGACCGGGCCTGGGCGGCTGTGCCCGCCACGCCTGCCCTACCAAAGCCGTTTTTGGAATGTGGGTTTCTTCTCAGCGGGGCTTGTGCTGCCACCACGTCGCTCATTCCTGTAGGGAGATAATGCCTTTTCTATAGGAACATCCAGGTCACGTGAGTAATAAGGCAAATTAGTGAGCGAGGCAGAGAGCGGCGTTGTGCAAATAGCACGTCTCCCCTGGAAAACGTGCGTACCCCCAAACGCTTCCTGGTTATTCTTAGAAATCTCCCTCATCTCCCCGTGAGACAGGGTTCAACAGCCGCACAGACAGGACAAAACGCATAGGAGGCTGTTAGAATAACATGGAGGAGGCTAAAAATACCCCTCAGAAACACACATAAAAAAGCCAAATCCAACAACAGAACGAGCTAAAAATATTCCAGGCTTTGGCAAGGAGCACAGAGTTAAATAAATTATACAAGAGCCATTCATGGGAGCAAGTTGACTTTCTCTCTTACGGGAACTTGGTTCAAGCTAATAAAAATAATAATTTACTAGCCACTGAGCTTTGCATGAGTTTAAATTTAATTGGTGGGGCTTCTGGCGTTTGTCACTTCTTGGCGATTAGTGGGCGGCTTGCCCTGGCGTGGGTGAGGTGGGGAGGGATGTGCTCAGGCTGGGTCCCTGGCAGCAAGGACACTGTCCCCCAAGGAGCAGGGCACGGGGGCAAGGGCAGGACGCACAGGAGTCTGGAGAAGGAGGGGAGGCGACTGGGGGTTTGTCCAGGAAGGCAGAAAAGGAACCAGCAAGGCACGGCTATTTTAATTTGATAAATGATTGTACACCTTTAAGAGTGTGTTTTAACAATCAAGATACACTCCAGCAAGTTGATAGGATGTTCGCTGTCAACTTACATATGTCATCAGAGCGGGCTGTGAGCATAAATAATGTGCGCGCACTCGGGATGCTCTGCGGTCTCTCAGAGCCCAAGGCATGGCCGGCAGCACCCCTGTCCCCCCAGTGGGCACCTCTCTCTTGGCGTCTGGGGCAGGGGCCAGAGGAGAACAGGAGTGGGGTCACTGAATGTTTCTTTCAATCTGGGTGCTTGGATGGTTCCCTGTCTCTGAGGGGTTCCCTGTCTCTGGGGGTTCCCAGGTCTCCCTTCCCGAGTGACAGCACCAGGACCACTTGATCTGAAGATCCACTGTGGATGGGACCTGAGGCCAGGCAGGCACCAGCGGCTTTTCAGCAGCAGACATTTAAATGTAGCCGCTGCCCAGGAATTTCAAACTTCCACCTTGGGTCAGGGTAACCCCCTCTGTTCTCTTCTGTTTCTTGGCTGTTCCTTAAGTAAATGCCCCCCAGAAATGCTGGGGGGGGGTGGGTGCTCTACTCCCACGGGACCAGACTACACTTCCCAGAACGCCCCACTCCAGCTCCGGGTGGAGGCTGGGAGCAGAGCGTCTGCTGGTGCCAGTGGGAACTGGTGCTGTCAGGGCAGGAGGAAGCCTTGGTCCTCACCCCTTGCGCCCCCTTCCTCCTGGAAGAGACCTCTGGGCCCCCAACTGGGAGGTGCCCCGCGCCCTCTGGACCCTGCGCAGCAGCTGACTGTTGTGGCTAAAGTCCCGCAGATTTTCGACAGACCTCCTGAGCGCAGCCCACGGCACATGCTCTCCTTTGGACTGGCCTCTTCTGAGCAGGCTGGTCGCCCCGGTGAGGGGCTGGCATAGGAGGATGTGGGGACTCCAACTAGAGGACGGCAGGGCCAGTCCCCCTAGGGAGTACCCCAAGAAAAGGCCTCACAGCTTTGGGGGTGGCACCCCCACCCTGCCCTCCTAACGTCTTCACACAGCAGCAGCTCCCTGCCCTGTGGAGCAGCGTCTGCCCTGAATGATGGGTTTCTGAAAAGAAGCCACTCCCCAGGACAGAGGTGCTGCCTTAGGCCCCCTTGGAGGAGGCAGGCTGGGCCTCACCAGTCCAGAGGATTCTGAGACCCTTGGCTCTAGGCAGCCTCATTGAGGGGAGGTGGCCTCCCCAGGGCTCCCCTTGGAGAGGCCACCAGGAGGTCCTCTTCTGTGCGTGCATGCATGTGTCTCTTTACAGACCTGCCATGGGTAAGCTGCAGGGTGCCAAGCCTGTGTGCCGTCTGCCTGGCAAATAGGTGACTCGCTCTGCGGGGCTCCCACCTTCCCAGCCCGCCAAGGAACGGCTCCCCTGGGGTTTCCTGGCCCCCATTAACCCCCGGGACCTCATTTTCCCTCACCAAAGACGTGGTATAGCAAGGAAAAGACAAAGTCACAGCTAGCATGAAATGCCTAGAGTATAACCCCGCAGCCCGGGCCGTGCCTGGGAAGGACGGGCCTTGGAAGGGTGGGGGCTGCCCTCTGCTCTGGCTCTGACACTGCCCGCTGACGTTGTTTATGGCACGATATACCGTATGGACCACGCAGGCCTGTTTGTCAGTGGGCTGCCCCTGCTTGTTGTAGCATTTAATGTTACGGCTTCCCGTGGCCTGTGAGCGGGATGCGGGGACGATGGGCGTGGGCTCTGGAGGTGTCAGTGGGTGCAGTTGCGGGGCACCCCCCAGGCCCTGGCGGTGAGGTGGGCACTGGGTCTGAGTGGGCCTCGGGCCGGCGGGGACGTGTCCAGCGCCCAGGCCAGGAGCCAGCCGGCTGGCGTCCGTGGCCTGCCGCAGCTGTCCACACGATTATGTTCCAGATTGGATCAGCCAGGAAGTGGCGTTTTTGCTTTTGTTTTTTTTTTTCATTCTGACCTGGGGTTGGGGAGGAGGGGGAACAACAGGTGGGTTGGGTTCCTGCCTCCGTCCCTTCCCCTGGGCACCTCCAACACAAAGTCCCGAGTCTTTAGATACAAAGACTTTTGAAGCTGGCTGGACGTGTGGCTGCTGCTTGTGTATCCATGGAAGACCCACTGTGCACCTGGAACCGGAAAGGAAGACAACAGCCCCTGCCCCCACCTTGGTACAGGGACTTGGTTTTCCAGTGGAAATTTCCAGAAATGGAGGGAGGGCAGCAGAGCATGAGTGTCTTTGTGGTGGAGTCCTCTGAGCAGCAGGCTGGTCTCGCTGAGGCAGGGGCGACACTGGGGGCACCCTGCCAAAAAAGGGAACCCTTAGCCATGTTGAACGAGAAATAAACCAGCCTGCTATCATCTTCACAGGGAGCCAGGTCTGGGTGGGATTCCCCTACTTCCCTTGCTTTCCACAGGTGGCCCCAGTGGAGGGTGCCACGGCCCCTCATCCCAGAGCCAGCGAGGAGCTGGACGGGGTGGGGTGAGCAGACTCCGGGGACGCGGGAGCTGAGGTGAGCGGGTCGGGATGGCCAGACAAGGAACCCAAGGCTGGGCAGGGGCACCTCTTGGCCCCGGACAGGCACTGTCCCTGTAGAGTTTGCTGGCCCTGGGCACGGCCCCGCTGTTCCCCTGTGAGGAGAGGTCCACGTGCAGACCTTGCTATGGACATCCCAGTGGGCCCGGCCATGACGGCACCACGGTCTAGCCAGCTGTACCTGGCTGAGCCCACGTGTGCCCCTCGTGCACAGACGTGGCCGTGCACACCTGCCCACGTGTGCTCAGCCCGGGTAGGTCTTCAGGTTGACACTCACACTCACTACTGGCCCAAAGGAGTTGCGTTCCAGCGGCCCCTGGGAGAGCCAGGCTGCCAGCGGCGGGGACTGCGTCTGCTCGCTCTCCACTCCTCACCACCTGCTCTGTCCTTTGGTTCCTGGCTGTGTGCCAAGAGAACAGAGGCACAGGTCCCCCGTGGCCCTCTGCAGCACAGCCTGGCATGGTGAGCTGGCCTGGCCTCCCCCGGGTGCCTCCCCCAGCCCCCCCAACTGCGCGGCTGCATCACTGTGAAACCCGTCGTCCCTGGGCTGCAGCCGAACTTGGCCTTGCCCTTTCTGAGTTCCCCCTGCCCATCCCTTGCCCTGCGCTCCTTCCCTGGTAGCCTCCTTCGCCCCGGCCCCCGCACCTCGGGTCAGCTCTGGGCGCTGCTGCTGCCCTGCTGGCCGCCACCTCCCACGCCTGCTCTCCACCCCTATCATTCTGCTGCCTTGGAACGTTCCACACCTCTGCGGGTCCCGCTCAGCTGCCCCCAGAAGCCTTTTGTGCTCATCACGCCCTGCCTCTCCTGGAGCCACCTCACCGGGGCAGCTTCTAAAGCCACCAGTGCCTGGGCCCCACTGGGTCCTGGGGGTCCCAGTGTCCTCTCAGAGCCCCCAGGCAATTGTGCCGCGCAGCCCAGGTGGAGCATGGCAGCTCTGCCCAGGCCCCTGCCCGGCCTTGAACGTGCCCCTGTGTCCACGTCCCCCTCCCTCTGTGTGTCGCCCCACTGGAGCCTTTCTGGGCAGTGGGATCTCCTGGGCCTGCAGCCCATGTCCCCTCCCGCTCTGTGACCTGCGGCCCCAACCGCTGCACAGGTCTGTCCCACAAGGCCTTGCAGCAGCCGCCGTCTGGCCACCCTGGCCAGAGTGCTTGGGGCTGGTGCTCTTCCGCGTCATTAGCCCCTGTCCTGTGGGACTGCAGGGTCCTGGGTCTAGGGTGCATCGTGTCCTGTCGTCCTGCCAAGGGCTGGGCTGAGCCTGTTGGTGGCCTCCCTCTTCGCCAGGGCGGCGAGGGCCCTGTGGGTGGCACTCGTGAGGAGGGCTGTGTGTGTGTTTTCCCCTACAATTGCACCCCACGCTGGAAAAGAGGGAAGCTGAACAGTCGACTCTGGGAAAACTAAGTTAGGAAGAGAAGGCAAGAGACGCTGCCGGGGTCTGAATTGACCCTGTCTCTGGTCTCTCTGTTAAAAACCTGTACCAAGCTACGATGTGGGGACACCCACACTGGCTGCACCCTCTGCGTGTCCCCACCTGCCTGGGAAGCAGGTCAGCATCTCCTCGCCTCCCAAAACATCTTCAGTTGTCAGTAGAGGCTTCTGAGCTGTGTGCGCCACACTCTGAAAGGTGTCAGAGCTAAACAGACTGGCAGATGGAGCTGTCCCCTCCTTATTAGTGCCGCACGTGATGCCGCAGATGAGGGGGGGATGGGTGCAGCACAGCCCGGGGTGGTCTGGAGCTGCGTGGCCATGTGGCTATGTGGGGTGTGCACGTGAGTGGAGGGGCTGGTGTGGGGAGGACACTGGGCCCAGGAGAGGACCTGGCCCCTGCCCCCAACAGCTGTGAAGGAGGGGCCTGGAGGGCGGGGGCAGGGACTGGGCTGGGGGTGCAGTTCCTGTGGCTCCCTGACCATCTGCGTGGGGTTCTGCGTGGGGTGGGGCAGCTGTAACTGGGAGCAGAAGCCAGCAGCTCATCCGGGCAAAGAATGCTGTCGGGTAGGGGGGCCCTGGGGAGAGCTGCCCCTCTCCCCACGGTGGCTACATGGGTGGCTGTACAGGGCCCCGATGTGTGCAGGGGGTGCATTATCCCCTCAACATCACCCAGACTGTGTCTTCGAGTACTTCTGGGCAGGCAGGCTGTGCCAGCAGGGGGGGGCCGTGGCACCAGAAATTTATGTCACCAGGTCGCAGTGCCACCTCAGGTCCTTCACGCTGTGTGGTTTTGCTTCCAGACCTCCAGCCCTGGAGAGTCTCTCCTGGTCTCAGGCTCCTGCAGGCTGTGGCTCTCTGGCCTCACGATGGCTGGCCTGGGGGGATCCATGGCCTGGGCCTGGGGCAGGAGTTGGTGGCCCCTGCTTTGCTCTTCAAGCTCTGGGAGCAGGCAGGCAGAGTCCCCTCTAGAATGGGCCAGTGGCCGCACCTTGCTGGAGGGTTTTGTGGGCCTGGGGACAAAGTCCTGGCACGGAGCCTCCCCTGTAAGAGCTGACTGGGCACGTGGGGTGGCCTGTGCACACCTCTACCCCTGCCCCAGCACGCTGGCCTGGGGAGGAGGCATCTGCCCCTGGGGCCTCTTTGGGGGGCTTCTGTCCTGGGGCAGGCAGGGGACCCAGTGAGACTTCCCAAGGGCCCCACCTTATGCTTCAGACCCCTAGCCAGCCCCTCTTCTCGGTTCTGCAGCTTTGAGGCCTTAGTCTGGCCACAGAACAGTAAACCCGGGCCTTTGGCTCCCGCACCTGGCACTGGGGGTTTGGCCATCGCCGTGACCCTGCTGTATCCACGTGGGAGCCAGCGTGGACCTGGGTGTGAAGGCGGAGGCTTGATGTGCCCGGGATGGGGGATGTGCCCTGCTCTGCAGCTCTGGGTTGGGCTGGGGATTGGCCTGCGGGACGTGGAGCACCGGGCCGTGCAGCACGGAAACTCCGGACCCCTGGCCGGAGCTGGGTGCTGGGCCCGCTTCGTGGACTGGCCAGTCTGCTGGGCTCTGGGATGGCGGGGAGCTTCCCAGTGGCAGAGTCCCAGGGAGACACCAGCAGCTGATTCGGGGTGGGACCCAGGTCCCAACCCCCAACCGCACATCTCAGGGAGGTCCTTCCTGACAAGCCCCCTTGCCACCCCCCACGGGGGGCCCCAGTAGTTGTTCTCCAGCTCAGCATCCGCCACCCCGTCCCTGCACCTGTGGGTGGCCCTGGCGCAGGAAGCATTTGCATTCAAGGTGCGGGACACAGAGTCAGGGGCTGGAGGTGGGGTCAGATGGAGGTGTGGCCGCTGTGAGGACAGGACCAGGGCTGTCCCCACCAGCTTCCAAGGGTGAGTCAGGAAAGTAATGGAAGGCCTCCGTGCCCTGTGGGCAGGAGTGAGCCCAGCTCTGTGGTCCCCTGGGTCACGCTGGATCTGCAAAGTGGGGCAGCTGCCCGTCTGGCTGACCACGCTGCGTGCCCTGGCCACCCAGGCCGCAGTCACCTCACGGGCAGTGTCCTGGAAGCTGGTCTCCTCTTGGAGAGCTTCACATCCCTTTGGGTGCCCTAAAAATAAACTTTTAATTTATTTTAAATTAATACTAAAATTGAATTTAAATTAAATTGTAACGCATCTTTAGGCTAATCCTCAAAAACCCTTAATGTGTGTGAATACGGATAAAATCAAAGAAAATTAGGAAACTGCCCACAAGGCCATCCCATCCTTTGTAGCCAGTTGCAGACTGGATGGTAAATACTTTGTGGCCCCATGTGGGACGTGGACAGTGGACGTGGACGTGGCTTACGCACTGACTGCATGGCGAGGGGTGTGCCCTGCAGAGACCAGGGCTGTCCTCCACACTGTGGTCAGAGGTTAAAGTGACCCCTGGGCTCCTGGCCAGGGCAGGGGACGGGAGACGTCAGGCAAAAGTCTGGACTTCTGACTTGTCTGCACGTCTGTCCCCTCCCTGCCCTCCGTTACCTTCCGGGTGGCCGCTCTGTTCTGGGCTCCCCCATAGGTGCTGCAGCCCCGACCC
The DNA here is from genome assembly GCA_963574885.1 of Lepilemur ruficaudatus. Classification (NCBI taxonomy): domain Eukaryota; kingdom Metazoa; phylum Chordata; class Mammalia; order Primates; family Lepilemuridae; genus Lepilemur; species Lepilemur ruficaudatus. The sequence goes on from CAUYRT010029136.1 coordinate 62,110, forward strand.
CCGTGGCCGGCTGTCTTGCTGCTACAGTACTATTGCTGTGAACCAAACGATCCCAGACTCGGCAGCTTCATACAGCAAACATCTGTCATCCCCCAACTTCTGTGGCTCGGGAATCCGGGCCTCTGCTCAGAGTTCTCTCGAGGCTGCAGTCAAGGTGTCGGCCAGGCCAAGGGCGTCTCGAGGGCCAGCGGTGGGGGGGGGGGTCCCTTTCCAAGCCCACCCTCTGGTTGCAGGTCTCAGGGCCTCGCTGGCTGCTGGCTAGAGACACTCGCTCCTTGCCACAGGGGCCCCTGCACAGGGCAGTGACAGCCGGGCAGTGGCTCTGCCCAGAGCCTGAGAGAGAGAGCGCAGTCATGGTATGACCTCACCTGGAAGGTGGCAGCAGTCACTTGGCCATGTTCTAGTCACAGAAGTGAGTCTCAATCCTGTCTACACTGAAGGGGATAGGATTACACAAAGGGTTCGGGGTCCATCTCAGAGGCTGCCCATGACAGTCAAGCTGCCCCCATGGTGGTCCATCTCAACCCCTCCCGTGGCTGTAACTGCCTCCTGTGTGCTGACCATGCCAGGTCCCCTGCAGCCTGGGCCCTCACTGTGCTTTAGCCTTCCCCACCCCAGGCAGAGATGTCGGGGTGGGGGGGTCTGTCTCTCTCTCCTCCCCTCACACCCTCTGCCTCCGAACCTTCCCATCCCTCTCATTGCTCTTCCTGCCCCTCTTCTCTTCTGCATCCTGTTGTCACTAGGACACTGCTGCCCCCACTCTGGGCTGTCCCCTCCAAGTGCAAGGCCCCTGGGCACCTGTTCCCTCTACCCCTGGCCGTGGCCTTGCCATCCACGGCAGACCTGGGAATCCTGCTCCCATCTCACCACCTGGGAAGCCTGCTCCCAACGTGCCACCAATGGGAGGAGTGAGACAGCCACGAGGTCAGCGTGGGTCAGTGCTGGAGGCCAGGGCACTCAGGCTGCCGGTGGCTTCCTGGGATTACAGGCTGGGCTCAGGACACGGATGAATGACCCTGGCGTGTCACAGGCACTCAGTAGCTGTCTAATGAATGAGGCTGGTTAGAATTTCATTTTATGGATGGAGCTCAGGGTGTGCTCTGTGGCTCAGGTGGCAGTGCCATTGTGCCATGGCCTCAGCGGCTCTTTCTCCTACTGTTCTGCACCAATTGCCTGCGCAGGTGGGGTCAGCAGGTGCCTCGGGCCCAGCTGGATGCTGCCCCAGGCTTCGTGGAGCTGGTCTAGGCTCCAGGGCAGACCCCAGCAGCCCTGCCCAGCCCTGGACCCCCTTGGAGTGGGTGTTGGCCCTGAACCCGGCCGGCCGGGCCTGCGTGGCCCGAGGGTTGCCATGCAGTAGGGGCTCTTGCCTGGGCTGAGGTCTTTGCTCCTCAGGGTCGAGTGGGTGCACGGGCACCACCTTTGGCAAGGGGTCGGTTCCCAGCCCAGCCCCGCAAACAGGTCCTGCCCGTGGCAGTGACTCAGCGAGGTCATGGCCTGCCCCGTGGCCACGTCAGGACTTGTGGGCGCAGGTGGAGGGCAGCAGCCGGTGCTCAGGGTGTGGGGTCTGCCAGACTTCATGTCTCCTGCGGGGGTCCTTGGCCCCAGCCTGGCCCCAACTCCAGCCCTGTCCTGGGGGGCCCCACTGCATGGGGTTTGGCTTCCCTGCCTCTCGCTCTGCTCACGCTAGAGTTCCAAGGAACGTCATGTTTTTATCTTAAAAACTCGAGGTATACTCTGGAAATACCTTTGTTAAGACATTTCATCTGCACATCTGGAGGGGCGTGGGGTGGTTGGCAAGCATGACGCCTCCCTCTCTCCAGGGCAGGGAAGGTCGGGTCGCCTGTGGTCTGGTTCAGCCTAGCTGCCTGTCCCCGATGCCTGGGGCCTTATTTCTACTGAGGAGTAAGTAGCATTTCGTGTTAATTAGATCCATGTGTTTTCCCGTCCCCAACCTTGCCTGTCACCTCCCCTGCAAAGCCTGCGCCCCGTTGGTGTGCGCGTCATGGCACTATGGGCGCGGGCACGCTGCTCTGGGTGCCCATCCCCCACTCTGCCCTTCCTTCCCACGGGGCCCTCCCCTGACAGGGCCCCCCCCAGGTGCAGAAACACCAGAGGTTGGTCCCTGAGGACAGAGGCCTGCCAGGCGCCCCACCTTGGCAGTGCCCACACTCTCCCGAACTCCCGTCAGTCTGCGGCTTCCTGGCCTTTTCCACTCCCTGCCCATCTCTTGGACCCTGGCTTCACCCAGAGCCCAGCCTGGTGCTGGCCGTGTGCAACGGGGGCGGATGCCTACCCGGCCCCTGGGAGGCACATCTGGGTGCTGGACAGAGGGTCCCGCAGTGGCGGGATCTGGGAAAGGGCCCCGGCTGGCGTTTCAGAGGAGGCTGGCTGTGAGAAGCAGAGTTTGGGAAGCGCTGTGCATTCCCCCGAAGGGGCGTGCTGGGGTCAGTCCCAGTGTGGCTGGAGCCAGCCTTACCTGAAGCAGCCAGGAAATGACGGTAGAAAGGTGACACCACAGCGGGAACTCTCTTATCCCTGCAGAGGTCCCACTGTCCCTCCCGCTCCTCTCCTCGATGCTGCAGCCCCAGCCAACCCTGTTCTTGGGATCAGGCCCTTGAGCCTGGTCCTTCTCAGCCCAAGGGAGCGTGACCTGGTCTGTGTCCTCGGGGTGCCAGGTAGAGTGGCTGACAGAGCAGTGTCTCCCACCTAGGTGCAGGGTGCCGGGGGGGGGGGGGTTGAGCTTGCTAGATGTCATTGGGGCAGGTCCTCAGGTCCCTGGTGCCCGCCCCAGCCAGCCCGACCTCTGAGCCTCGTGGCTGACCTGGGGCCCGACGTGATGGTGTCGTCTGAATGACTCTGCAGACCCCTGTCACCCGGTAAGCACAGACGGTGCCTTCCACCCCGACCCTGCCAGCCCCAGCTCGGGTAGGGGGTCTTGTCGTTGCAGCAGAGGGTTCGTGGGCCAGGCTGGCGAGCAGAAGGGTCGGGTCGGTCTGACTCTGAGCGCCCAGGAGACGCCCTTGTGCCGGGAGAGCCATTCGGGTGGCTCGGAGAGCAGGCCCAGCACAAGAGGTGGCCCATGGACACCCACAGCGCCAGGGCCTCTGCCAGGCAGGCACTCGATGGTGTGGCCTTCAAGTGGGGGCCTGTGGAGCAGGAGAGGGGCCCCCTCTGCCCCCTGTGCCCACAAGAGCCTTCGTGAGGCCCAGGCTGGCTGCGGCCAAGCCCAGGGCCTGCCAGGGAGGACTGTGGACCCCACTCCTGCAGGCGTGCCAGGCCGGGAGATGCATGTGTCTCTGTGTCTATGTCCGTGAGGACAGGGCAGCACACGGGAGGCTGGGAACCCCCCAGCCGCCTGGGCCTGCACCTGCCACGCCCTGTGCTGCCTTTGTGCCTGTGTGTGGGGCTGGGGAGAGAAGGAAGATCACCCTTCAGCAGGCACTGTGGCCGGGCCCCTTGGCGGCCAGCAGGGCTAAGTTAGCGCCCACAGGCACTCGGCCAGAGAGCACCGGAGGCCTCCCGTGGACCCTGCTCCACCGGGTCCGTCCTGTGGTGGGCATGGCCGGGCAGAGCCTGTGTCCCGGTCCAGCTGCCGCAGCTGAGACTGGGCACATCTGGGGTCAGCACAAGGGATGGGGCTGAGGTCGAGGGGCAGAGGCGTGGGAGGGCAGTGTGGGTGCCTGCAGGCTGAGCCTCCCCCTCTCGGAGGGCCCAGCGGGCTGGGGGCAGCACCTCGGCTGGGGTGTGTGCACGTGTGTGTGTCCCGTGTCTAGGCCGGGTGCCCACCTCCGCGCAGGCCACTTCTGGATGGCGGGCAGCAGCGACGTGCTTGTTTTGGCTGAGGAAGCTCCTCCCGCGGGGGTGGGGGTCCAAGGGCTGGTGCTGACCAGCCCGGTTGGCTTCCCACGCCCCGGCTGCCGCCCCGCTGGCCCTCGGGAGTGTCCTGGGGTGGGGGCCCTGGCAGCCCGCCCGGGCGCGGGGGTGAGAGACACAGGAGAAGGCGTGAAGCACCAGAGACGCAGAGGGGCCGACTTGGGCCCTCCCGCCAGCCACTCTGAGTCACTTGGCCTGGGACTGGGGTGGAGGGAGACCGAGGGCAGCGTGGGGAGCGTTGGCCACCCCACCCCCCTCCCCAGCCACAGGGCTAAATTTACCCTTTTAATAAGGACCAGACTCACATCCCATTTTCCTTTCCTTTTATTAGTTCTGGGCCGTCAGTGGTTGGGCCTGTCCTGTCATCATTGCCTCCCGCCGTTTCCACGTTTCTGGGCTGGAGAGCACCGTGGCCAGTGTTCCCCTTATGGCCTGAGAGACGTTGCCTTGGCCAGCAGGGGCTTCTGGAAGGTTCTCCTGAGCCGCCCAGGGGGCTTCCTGGCTGACGACCTCCTGTTTCTGGCGCCCCTGCCCTCTTGGCCTCCCCTCCTGGCCTGGTGCTGTCTCGGCCTCTTCTGCGTGTCCAGCCACCCTCAGGAGCTGTGGATGGCGGTTGGGGTGGTTTGGTGGCCCTGTGGGCCCAAGGCGCCCTCAGATACTTCCTGGCACTTCAGTGGCAGAAGGGGCAGCTCTGGGCAGGGCAGGCCCCATGTCCAGAGAGACACAAGTCGTGGTGCCAGTCAGATGCTGGTAGTGGTGGACCCATGGTCAGGGCGATGGCCACCCAGATCTGGACGGCCTGTGGCCCTGGAGAATGCACCTGCCGTACTGGCCCCTCCTGGGGATCCAAGCCTGAGAGGGGCTTCGTGACAAGTCTAAGGAAGGCCCAGTCCTGCGTCTCCATGGCAGAGGGGAGGGGCCCAGCCACGTGGCCTGCCAGCTGCCCCCAGAGTCCACAAGACTCCCAGAGGCCACTTTCTGCCCTGGGAGAGGCAGCTCAGACCTGAGTGGCCAGGCTGGGCAGGGGGCTGCCTCCCGGGGGACGGGGGCCGCAGCTGTAGCAGACTTGAGACCAGAGACTGGCGTTCCCCTTCCACAATGGGCTCACGTGTGCACCCACCCAGGTGGAGACGGAGTGGGTAGGACCCTGGGCAGCTGGTCGTCCTGCAGCCCCTCACGACATCTGGCGCATAAGCAAAGGCCTTTGCAAGGTCCAGGCTGGGGGAGGTCTGACCCCCCAGCCGTGTGGCCCCCGTGCTCAGAACGGCATCTGCCAAAGCCATGCACCCTGGACACACATGCACACTCAGATGTGTGCACAGTCACATGCACATGCCAGAAACACATGTGGGTGCCCACACGTGTCCCTCCCCTCCCTGTTTGCCCGTGAGCAAGCGTGAACCCACATCCTCTCAAGCCCAGGCCACTAGAAGCATCGCTGGGCTGTACGTGGGGATTGAGCCTGCATACACCTACGCCCTCACACCCACTCCCGGCCACACGTGTGGCCAGGTGTGTGGGGCTGGCCTTCTGGTCTCCGGGTGGCGGGGGTCCCAGAGTGGCCTTCCACCCAGCACCTTGTCTCCCCATCCCTGTCCCCTGCTCCTTTCCCCGGGCAGCCAAATGGTCATCTGCCACCCCTGCCTCCCAGCAGGCTGGACAACGCCTTCCCCTCAGCGTCCACCAGGAAGCCCGGCATGGTCATCCCCTCCCTCCCCTTTCCTGGAATGAGAGGAATGCGGCCGCAGCCTGGGGGGCTGTTTATCCTTCCTGTCCCCCCACTCAGGCCGGCCTGGCAGGAGGGCTGCTTTGCTGGGCCAGTCTCTCTGGTCTCAGCCATCCTGGGGGCCGGAGGGCGACCAAGGGACAGCCAGTGTCCCCCACCTGAGGCAGGCCCTGTGGGCCCGGGAGGCGTGGGGCAGGAAGCGGTGCTTAGGGAAGAGGGGAGTCTGAGCGGGTGTGAGCGGGAGGGTGGGAGCTGGCACGGGCGGCGGGTGCAGCCGCCAGACTCGGAGTGGGGAGGCCCGTGCCAGCAGCCTGTCAGCTGGGTTTCCGGAAGCAGCGGGAGCCTGGGAGCCTGGGAAGGGACTTGCTGCTTCTCAGGAGCTGCCGCCATCTCAGCGAGGCCTTTTTTTTTTTTTTTACAACCCATTTCACAGTTTCCAGAAAAGGAGGATGCTGTCTCAGCGGCTCACTTAACTCAAAACAAATGCTCGTTCCGCCGCAGCTCCGTGCTCCCGCTCCTCCTCCCCGCTCTTGCAGGCCCTGTTGTCCTCTCGCTCCCTCTGCCATCGGCCCGGTGTCACAGTGTGGAGCGGCCTGGCAGGAGAGCCACGGTGGGTGGGCACAGCGGGCACCAGGCCATCCAGTTCCCCAGGCCTGGCCTCTGGTGCGCTGGGTCCTCGCGGGACACTTGGTGGGGGCCACCGGCATGACTGCTGGTCAGACCACGGGGAAGCGGCGGTTCTCAGGCGCCCCAGATCGGAAGCTTCCCTGGTAGCCCTGCGCTCCTGGTCTCAGCTTCCTCAGCATCCCTTGGGGCTGCCCGGCCAGCAGTTGGTGGGAGGGAGGCTGACCTCCCGGGGTGGCCTTTGCATAGCGGTCTTGGGGCTGGGGCTGGGCTCAGTGGTCACAGGACTCTCAGGTGTCAGGGATCCCGGCCCAGTCTGTCCAGCTGGTCCCTGCCCTCCAGGTGCAGGGCCGGCCTGGAGCAGCAGGGTGCAGGCTGGCCAGGCCTTGGGGCATGGGGTCAGACTGGCCTCCCGGTGGGGGCTCTGTTCCTGGGGGTGGCAGCGGCCCTCCTGGCGCGCTGTCTTCCGGAATGGTCTTAGCCGGGCGGGCGCCTGAGCCAGACCCCCACAGTGTGCTGGGCAGAGCTGAGGTGGCCCTGCAGCTGGGGCCGGAGCCTGCCCCGTGTCCAGATCAGCAAACCCTGGCCTGGGCCGGCTGGGCAGTGGGGGCAGCTGGCTGGGGGCCAGTGCACAGCACATAGCGGCCCACCTCAGAGGCTCCCTGACACCTCACACAGCTTCCGGGTCCTTTTCCCAGGAAAACCCCAATGTATGCCCTGTCCCCACGTAAGAGATGACAGGAGCGGTCCTGGACTGGCTCCGTGGCAGGGTCAGGCCTCCTCCATGCCCACTGGAGGGAACGAGGGCAGCCTTGGCAGGCACAGGCTGCTCAAACCCCACCCAGGCATTTGGGGCCATGGGTCCTGGATTAGTAGTGATTTAGGGTCAGTCCTGCCCGAGTCCCTTGTCAGTTTTGTGGCCAGCCTGTGGCTTGGGAGCATGGTGACATTGAGTGAAGCCCCGTGCAGGGGAGGTGCCGGTGCAGTCAGTGCTAGGATGGGGGCGCCAGCCAAGGGGACCCAGGTCAAAGCCCCCCCATGCTGTCCTCCTGGGCTGGTAACCACCACACTCGGTGGACGGGGACGTGGCCAAGATTAGAGGGCCTTCAGCCCAGTTCCCGGCTGGCCTTGGCCACACGGTTGGGCCATGGCGGGGTCCCAGGCTGTACTCGGCTCCCAGGCAGCGGATGCACTGGCTCTGTCTGGGGTTGGCTGCTGGCTGGCGGGCGGGGGCTGGAGAGGTGGCAGCCAGGTCTGCCCACTGCTCTGCAGACCGGGCACAGTGCCATCGTCAGACTCCTTAGAGGCAGAGGTGACAGTGGGAGCGCAGGGCTCTGTCCAGGCTGCTTAGGAGCCGGGTGGGGCGGGGGAGGGCCTACAGTGCCAGCAGTCCGCCCCCATGCCCACCGGGCAGTGCCCACCCAACAGGGCCTGCAGGATCTGCTTCCAGCTTTCTAGCCAAGCCTGGAACAGTGGGGGAGAAATTCACCCCCAGAGAGTGGGGACGGTGGCCCAGTCATATACAGGGCTCGTGGCAGGGGTACGGGCAGGGTCTCGTGCCTGCCCAGTGCCGTCCCCAAGGTGCTGGCCCGCTGGCCCTGGAGTGAGACCCCTGGCAGCTGCTGCCGCCATGGTCAGGGTTTCCAGGAGACAGGCCACCTCCATCCCCATCCGGGGACATCAGGGTCTCTCATGGTGGGCTCAGTACCAGGGATGCCCATTCGTGGAATTGGGGTGCAGGATGCGACTCCATGCCACACTGGAGAAGGGTGTATGCACCTGCACCCAGGAGGTCCCCGAGACACTCTTGGGGACGATGTCGGTGAGGGAGCGGGTCTGGCATAACTTTGATTTCGTTTCTTGTGTTTTGCCACTTGAACTTATCGCAGTGAAAACATCAAGACGTAATATTTGTATGTGAAGGACACAGCGACCCAACCCCCGTGTTTTCTGAATAAAAGGGGCAAAGGCATGGGGAAGCCCCAGTGGCAGGCGCAGCTGGGACACTGGAGGCCGCTAGCTGCCCGCAGGCGGTCGGAGGGTGGGGAGAGGCTGGCTGCAGGCCCCACCCTGTTCCCGCTGTTTCCCAGGCTTTGGGCTCAGAGAAACAGCTGTAAGGAGGTACCCCAAGGGGGACCCCGAATTGAGAGACAGGCTGGTTTCTGAGGGCTGGAGGGCCCCATGTGGCATCGAGCTGCGCCCCCTGCCTGCCTGCCCGCCCGCCGTGCTGTGGGAGAGCCGAAGGTGTGGGTTCTCAGGCCGGGATCCCGCAGGAATTCTTCCTCCAGACCAACATTTGGACGCAGTTGCTTCCTACCTCCCTGGGAGGAAGGGGCGGAGGAACTTCCCTGCGGGGGTGGCAGGGCCTGGGGGACTTGGGGTGGGCCTGGGCGGGGCAGCAGAAAGCTTCCAAATCCAAGGGGGTGGCCACACTCACCCCACAGGCATGCCCTGGGGTCCCTGGAGCCGGCAGGGAGGCCAAGCTTCCCTTCCCAGCCCCCCGGGCTGCCGTGCCTGTGGTCTGGCCCAGGCCCATGGCGGTCCCAGCCCTGCGGTCTGGGAAGCCCCTGGCTCCCAGGCACCTGCGCCCCCTGCCCCAGGCCACCCGACTTTCCCTGCAGCCTGAGGGTGCAGCACTGTCTCCCACTCATGCACCAGGCGGGCAAGGGAGCAGCCTTCTCCAGGCCCTGGGCTGGGAACTGGCACAGCACAGTGGGACGCTGCCAGGGCCCCGCTGGGGCAGCCCCCTCCCTGGGCCTTGCTGCCTCTCTGCTGAGTCACCTCATGTCTGGGAAGCTCCCAGGGCCAAGCCAGGCTGCATGAGGCATCACAAATTCACAAATTCCCCCTGCCTCCCGGGCTCCTGACTCACCTTGGGCTGGGCCCCTGCAAACCTCCTCGCCCCCACACTCAGACTCAACCCCACTCAGCCTGGGGCAGCGGTCCCCCAGGTCCCTGGGGTGGTCCCAGCCAGGCTTATAGCCCATGGGACGAAGCGGCAGAGTGCCCAGGTGCCCTACGGGGTGGGGGCTAGGCAGTGCAGCCTAGACCACCCACCAAGTGGCAGGGCTCCCATGTGCGAGCACTCTGGGTACGCTGTGTCCCTTATGTGCAAGAGCCAGTAGCCATGGCAACCCTGGGAGGCTCTCTTGGCCTGGCCTTGGCCACTGGACTTGGGCAGAGAGGGGCACAGCCCCCTGCCGGCCACGAGGGACGATGCGGACAGGCGGGTAGGCCGGGCAGGTGTGGATCAGGGCCTGAGTGGCTCCTATGTCCAGGCCACCAGGCCCCGGAGCCTCCAGCTGCCATCTCCTGAGTGCAGCTCATGAGACCCCAGAAACCTTGAGGGGGTCTTGAAAGCAGATCTGTGCTCAGGTGCCCGTCCTCCCTCCTTCCCTCTGACTCAGTTTCTCTCCTCGCTTGCCTGGGGGGCACTCCAATCTGACAAGTCAGCTAGTTGGACCAGGGGAGAAAGATGAAGACTCCCCTCTGGAGAAAGACCACCTCTTCCTAGTGCTGTCATGGGTGGGGGACAAAGCCTGCTGGGCCCTCTCAGCAAGTTGTGGGTCAGCTCTCCGGCAAGTCCTCCGTCAGAGAGGCCTTGGAGCTGCCCACCGAGGTGGCCTGGGCCAGTCAGCATGCTGTGTGCAAGAAGGCCCACCCACAGGGCATTGCGTTCCCCACAGGCCCTCAGTGTTGATTCGCACCTGGCTGGTGATGGTGGTGATGGTGGTGGTGGGTGGTGGTTGGGGGTGGTGGGTGGTGGTTGGGGGTGGTGATGGTGGTTGGTAGTGGTGGTGATGGTGGTTGGGGGTGGTGATGAGCTGGCAGACATGTCGTTCTTGGCTTTTTAAGTAACAGGAGAGGGTCAGTTACAGGGCATCTGAGGTATAAGAGACCCAGGACCCTGAGTGTGACTGTCTGGGACCTGTGTGGGCAGCTTTTCCTGCTGTTGGTTTCTTGGATGTTTGAAGACAGAGGCCCCTGGAGAGATTGGGGCTGGAGCGTTTCCGAGGAGAAGGGCTCGTTGGTGGGCGTGCTGCCCTGCCCTGCCCCAAGCTGCCCCCAGACTCACACTTGCCCCTGTGTCCACAGCCAGCAGCCGCCTGATGGGAAACTCTCCAGCCTCTTCTTTCATGGGCAGCTTCCTCACCAGCAGCCTGGGCTCCGCGGCCTCCACGCACCCGAGCGGCCCCACCTCCTCCCCCTCTGAGCAGGCCTATCGTGGCTCCCACCCAGCCACCTCCCAGATCTGGTTCTCCCACTCTCACGAAGGTAAGTGAGGGGCCTGGGCCCCAGTGGCGCCTGGTAGCTAGTAACTAACTGTGGAGCCGGGGCCTGGTGGCAGGGCAGGGGTCTCCCTGCTGTGGTAGCGTGAGCCTGGCTAGCAGACCCTGCCAAACTTGCCCTGGTGAGGGGCCGCCTCCCTGCCGAGGAAGCCCCTGGGAGAGGGGGTAATTGGTTGGAAACGGGGGTGCCGGTTCGGCCGTGGTCTCGGCCAGATGTGTGCTCCAGATGGGCAGAGAGCAAGAGGAGGGCCAGGAAGGGCTCGGGGGAGCTGAGAAAACGTGGAACACAGTTGGGCCAGCCGTCCGGACTGCGCCCTCCACCGTGGGCTACGCCCCACCTCCCCAGACTTGAGGAGGCGTGGGCTCCAGATGTGCCAGCTGGGAGGGAGGGATGGGGAGGGGAGAGCTGTCAACATACTCAGGCTTCCACCCGGGGCCTGGCCCAGGACAAAGAGTTCCTCCTAGGCCACCAGCCTCCCCGTGGGATGCAGCCCTGGGTACACAGTAGGTGCCCCACGAACACCTGTTGCTCTGCGTGGCTTGCAGGAGGGTCCTGGAGGCCCTTCTTGGACCCCAGGACACGGCCCAGCTCCCCACTGCCTGCTCAGTCCCCGGGTGCTGTGAATTGGGTGACCCTGGCCCCGACTCGCGGGCCCCGCAATTGCTGTATTCACTCGGCCGCCCCGGCCCCCGCAGTGTGGGAAGGGTTAAGCCCCTCCACCCCCCGCGGCTGGCACGCGGAGAGGTAATTGCAGTTGGCAGCGGGCACACAGGGCTCTCTGCTCCTGGCACCCGGCACTGCCGTAACTCAATGACTCTGCTGAGCGGCGGGCGTTGTGTTTACAGAGCGCGGCGGACCCACACACCGCGCCACCGCCCCGTTCCAGGCAGGGAGATTAGCACCCGGCACTGCTGGAAGCAGAGAACCCTCTCTTTGTGCAACAAGAAAGGGGCTGTTTTCCAAACAGAACAGGTGACGAGTGAGGGACAGTTGTTAAAATAATCTGGGCTTTAGGCACGGGGCGCACACGCTGAGCAGGCGGGAAGGAGCAGCTCCCTTCCCGGACGGAGGGAAGGCCATGTCCTGAGGACGTGGAGGGCAGAGCAGTGGGCAGAGCGGGGTCCTCAGCCCAGGCTCGCCTGTGCCTTCCCCCGGCCCCTGCACACCTCGCAGCCTCCTGGGAGGGGACCAGGCTGGCCGCGGGGGCCCCCACTGTCCCTCAGCCTTTGTGCCTGCTGGGCGGATGCCCCAGCCAGCAGTAGCATCTGGCTCCCAGGACGTCTGCAGGAGGGAGGAGAGCGGCCAAGCGTGGGGCGGGGGGGCAGGCAAGGGAGGCCCACGGGAGGCCCACAGCAGCCGCGGGGACCCCTCAGCAGACACAGTGGCTGCTTCCCCCACCCTGGCGCACCACAGGTGCATGGATGTGCCCGGGCTGGCTGACTTGGTTTCCCTTCCTTGCAACGGTGGCCCCTGGTCAGGGCCTAGGAGAGGCACCAGCCCATCCCCCGAGCCGTCTGCATTGGGAGGCGCATGTACCGCCTCCCGTCCCAGCCCTAGGGACCCCGCCAGCAAGGAGGCAGTTTGTGGGTAACACCACCTGACCCAGAGCCCCGTCCTGCCCTTCCAGGGGCTGCTCAGAGGGTGGGTGGCAGCCTGCGGGCAGACAGCGACCACAACGGCCTCCAGACACCCACTTCCCCTTGTGCCAACGGCTGCCAGGGCAGAGACACTTGCAGCCCACCGGACACCCCACCAGCCCTCGGTCCCTCATGTGGGGCCCGGCATGTTGGCAGATTTCATCTTCCTGCCTCAGCTCCAGGGAGTCCCCCCAGCTGGCTGGGAGGCCACATCCAGACGTGTGTGCTGGGCTGGGAGTGGCCCCAGGCCCTTGGCTTCTGGGCTCCGGCTGCGCCAAGCCCTCTTTGTCTGCGTCCTGCCTGTGCAGGAGGAGGGGACGGTGCCACAGTGGCCCTCAGAGACCAGCCTTGAGGGCAGCAGCCACCTGTCCACCTGCTGGGCAGCTCCTGTTGCTGGGGGAGACGTGTAGTCCTGTGTTGATGTGCCTAGGGAGGTGGGGGCACCTGTGTCAGGCAGTGGGCCTGGAGGGCCAGCACAGGTGGATGGAGGACAAGGGGAGGTGGGTATGGACCCCAGAGTGCGGGGCCTCCGGGCTGAAGAAGGGACAGGAAAACACACGTGTGTCTGCCTGCCAGACCTTGCCGAGGGTAGCAGCATCCTGTAGGCCACACGCACATCTCAAGGCTGTGCCTCAGTGGGCCTCTGTCTCCCTGCCTTAGTGAAGCTGCCCCGCCCTGGGATCCCCTCCCTGTGGGGTTCCCCTGCCCTCTGCAGCCGCGTGGTGCTGCCGCGGGCTGCGCAGCGAGGCCAGTGGCAGGCAGGCGGGGCGCGAGGCTGGCTGGCTGCCCGGGCAGCATGCCTGGCTGCTGGTTTGACGGGGCGCCAGCTGGCTGCCTGCACGCTGGGGCCTGTTTCTCTGCCGTGTGTGCTCGGGGGAGGGGCGTGACGGGCTGCCTGGGTGCCACTGTCTCCCTCACCCACCCATCCCTTCACAGCACCCAGGGTGGGCAAGGAGGCAGGTGCCAGGCAGAGCCAGCTCTCCACCACTGGTCTGGCTGCCCGGCCTCCGCATCAAGATCAGGGAGGCCAGTGTGGGGCAGGCAGGCAGGAACTTAGTGGGGGCGGCCCGGTGCCCCCCATCAAGCAAGGCCTCCCAGACCCTCCTTTGCCACCACCCACGGGGTAGCCGCAGGAGCGGGGCTGGGTCTCCTGCTTGCCGGTGAAACAGCTGGGGGTGCAGGGGAGGCACCCGGAGCTGGGGGAGCTGGGCTGGAACATCTGGCCCAGCCTCCGCCTCCCGTCTGCTCTGGCTCACCCAAGACAAGGGGTTCCGCCAGAAGTGGACCCTTCCGGGGCTCGGGGCTGGGGCGGGCGGCGGAACTGGCCCGGGTGGAGGTGAGGGAGGTGAGCCACAGTCCAGCCAGCGGCCCTGGGTGGGTCGGAGCAGGGTGGGGTACCACACAGCTGGCCCTATTGTCAGCAAGCCGGGTCCCCTCCCTCCCACCCACCCCCAGCTGCTGGGCTGGGACCACCCACAGGGCCCATGAAAGGGGATTCTGTTCCTGGGGGGCTCAGCTGGGCAGGGCGGGTCAGGAGCCACAGAGTGCCCTGGCCAGGGCTACTCACGGTCTCTTGTGCCACCTGGAGGGGCCGCGGGGCAGTGGGCACACGTGCAGACGCTGGCTGCCTGCCTGGCCGCCTCCGTTGGAGCCACCCACCCCGTGGCCACTTCTGTATCCGGCCTGGCCTGGCTCCAGCAGGGGCAGCCCCCGAGGGCTCCCTGCTGTTCAGGCCCAGGACCCCCGGCCCCTGCAGCCCCCCGCTGCCCTGGCCCCCTTCCCAGGGACTCGCCCAGGTTTCTGGCCGCAGCAGGGCCGAGACGCATCTGTACCAGGGATGAAAGTGCTGCCTGTGCCCACCGCCCTGTGGCTGGGGGCTCTCGAGGCTCCTGTAGCTCTGTCCTTGCAGAGCCCCCCTGTCTGCGTGCCTGCCCTAGGTCTGGCCCCCTTGATCCCAGGCCGGGGGCTCTCCTTCCTCCTGGGCCTGTTTCCTCGGTGGCTAAAATGGCCTCTTAACCCGCCCCCACTCCAGGCTGTGGACCACCTCGGTGGTGCCCCCTTGGCGGCCCTCAGCTCCTCCCTGTGGCCTGCCCTAGCCGGCCGCCCCTGCCAGGGCCCAGCCTCCATTCCCCTGGAGTTCGCCCTCCTATTCCACACTTCCTGCCATGGCCTGAGCCCGGGCTCGCGGAGAGTGCCTTTACGTGCTTCTTGTCCGTGGCCTGGCTGACCACCATCCACTGTCGCAGAAGACGGGGGTCCCGTCCTGATGACCATGAGAGCCAGCACCCAGCGCTATGTCTGGCAGAGGCCCTTGGGGAGTGAGGCCACAGTGGGAGGGCTGGGGGGGAACACAGCCCTGGGGCAGCCAGGTGGGGCATCCTGGTGACAGAACCTGAGCTCCAGTGAGCTGCGAGTGTGGGTCGGGGGTCCCGAGGTCCCCCCCGTCCAGCCTGGCTTGGATGAAGGGTCTGATTCCTGCAGCTGCAGGGGTCCCACGGCCAGCCCTGGCTCTGGGTCAGGCAGGACAGTGACACTCTATCCTGAGCCTCGCCCTGGGGTGGCACTGGCCTCGTGTCCTCCCAGCGGCACCGTGCTGCGCAGTGGCTGCGCCGTCGCTAAGGCGAGGAAACTGGCGCAGGACGGGCTGTGCTGGGACTTGAGCCAGCGTCTCCTCTGCCCTCTGAGTCCCTGTGTTTGGGGTGAGCACCCCCTGCCCCCGCAAGCTCCTGCTGCCCCAGCGCCAGGGACACGGCCGGGTCTGGGAGTGGGGCTGCACGTGGACCCTGCCCACAGCCAGGCCGCCACAGGGCAGGGCCGTGGCAGACCAGGCTGTGGCCTGCCTCTTACAGAGCAGACAGGCAAGGAGGGGCCTCCACAGGCTAGAGCTGCACTGGCCTCGAGGCTCTGGGCCTCAGTTTCCCTATCTGGGGGGATTCCGAGGCTCCTGGAGACCCTAGCAGTGGGGGCGGATGGGACGGTGAGAACTCCAGCGCCCCCTGGGCCCAGCAGCCAGAGCCCTGCCACTCACTGTCTGCTCAGCCCCAGTTGGCACGGTCAGCTGGGTGATCATGGCGGCTCTGACTTTGAGGGGGTCTGGGGAAGGGCTTCTGGGGCCACCGCACTGTAGCAGGCATGGGGCCGAGGTGCTGTGGCCTGGGGAGTCTGCAGCCCGCTCTGCTCCTGTCCTCCCACTGTCTGTGCCCTGGCCAGGCTAGGGCCTTCCCCTCACCGCCTCCCCTCACCGACCCCCTCCCTGGCAGCCCCTCCAAGGACACAGTGTCCCCCAGCCTGGCGACAGCAGCTCTGGCTTCTGGTCTCAGAACAGCTGCTCTGATTCATAAAAATCATTTTTTAATTTTTTTCAATTCTGAGAGTACAGTCTTTTTGGGAAGAAGAAAGGGGCTTTCTACTGCTGGGCTGGAAGGACTCTTCTCCCCCTCCTCCGTCTCTGCCCTTCAGGGCCCACGCCCTGAGGTTCCCCTGCCCCTTCCTGGTGGCACCCTGGCTCCTCCCTCTCTCCTTCCTGCCCCCTTCCAGCCCTGGTTCCCTCCCAGGGCCTCAGGGGGACAGAGCCTGCCAGGCCTTTGGGCCTGGGTCCCTGCTAGACTTCTATCCCCACTGCCAGGCCCAGGTGGCCACCAGCCCCAGCTCAGCCTAGGACACGCCTGGCCCCTACCCTCACGCTGCCCCCAAAAGGCACCAGGCAGGAAGGAGCCCACCCCTCGGCTAGCTGAACGCCAGCTCCCCCTGGGCGGGTGGGCAGCAGCTTGGACCTTCCCAGGGGGCAGGGGGCTCCTCGCCTGGGAAACGCCGTCTGGGAAGGAGGAATTTACAGACTTCTGTTTACCAAAAACCTAGGCCTCGTAAAACATTTCACGGCAGCCAATTAAAGGGGGACAGCTGCAGAGGTTTAATCAGTCCCCCACCCCCTGCCCTGCCGCTCCCACCCCTCACTCCCACCCTGTCCCCTCTCAGCTTCTGCCAGGTCCTCCAGAAGCTGCGTGGAGTCTGGTAAACATCTGCTCCAGATGTGTCCCCACACCCAGGCCAGTCAGCAGGCCCGGTCTGTGTCCTCCGCGGGGGCAGGCCAGGGTGGGCACCTTCCCCAGGAGCCTCCACCTGGAGCAGGTCTCCACATCACAGGACTTCTCAGAGCCTTTAAAATGCTCGTGCCCTTGTCACGACTCCACATGGGGACAAGCGTGGGGCACACTCTTGGAGCCATGTGACTGCAGCTTGTTTTGCACAGAGCATCTCCTGGGGATGGAGTTCCTTGGATTCACCCAGGATCTGCTGAGCCAGAGAACACTGAACATCAGCGGGGCTGAAGGTGGCCTCCGCTACAGCAGGGCCCACAGGTTTGGGGTGTGGGGTGCTGCACTGGGACTAGGGGCGCCACCACCCTTGGGGCCTTGTTACTCGGGGACCCAGAGTGTCCCCACCTGACCCGCTTGTGAGCTCTGCTCCTCATCCTCCTCTCTGAGCCAGGTTCCAGGGACTGTCCCTGTCCCACAGCGTGACCCACCCCAGACCTCCTGGTCTGCAGAGGGCCACCTCCTGGCCCGGCCTTGGTGTTCCCAGTGGAGCACCCCCTGTACCCACAGGGAGCACCCCTGGCTCCGAGGTCGAGTGTCCAGGCTCTGGCGGATGGCCCAGGCCCCCTGAGGCATGGGGTGGGCATAGGCCTGGGGATCTGGACCTGCCCTTCAGTGCTTGACTCCCGGAACTGTTTCTCAGAGTGCTTTCCGTGGAACACTCGGCCCACCACTTGTTGAAGAGTCTCACTAAAGCCACACGGGGGGTTGGTGATAAAAGGAGTTTGGGAAAAAGTGAAGCAAGATTAAATGAAGCTGTCTGCTGCGGGACTTGTCAGTGACTTCATTGTGATGTGTAGGGGTCTGGTTCACGGCTCCCCATGCGTGTAGTTAAGGCACGCTTTCATCAAGCGATAGTGTGACCAGCACTGAATCCACACACGTGGGGCCCACCTGCTCTTCCCCTCCTGGAACTGCTGCCTGCAGGTCCCTCCCAGCTCCTGCCTCTGCGACTCTTCTGCTCCTTGGGGGAACCCCGAGGATTCCTGTCCCCTGACACCACCAGGGCAGCGTGGTGAGGCAGGCAGTGCCAGGAAGCTCTTGGGACAATCGTGGAGTCCCCAGGAGAAGCTGGGGCCTGTTTTCCTCCGGTGAAGATGCCCAGAGCAGTAGCTCAAAGCACAAGTTGGAATGAGACTTACAGGTGGGGCCTCCTGGCAGGCTGTCACTACGACGCTCCAGGTGTCCTGCCTCAAATGCCTGCCCCTCGGGGCTCCCGGCCAGCTTCAGGCCTGCAGGGGCTGCATGACCCCACATGCCCGCAGTGGCCCCTTGACCCCAGCCCCGGCCCTACCCTGTGTTTCACACACGGCTGCGTCAGAGCCTGGCCAGGGAAGCCACGTCTGGCTCTGGGCACGAGGCGGGCTGGGCAGACCTGGGCCCCCTTGTCTGGCGGCTGCTTTGGGGGCAGCAGCGAGCAGGGTGGGCCGGCTGGCGACCAGCAGGCGAGATGGGGGGCCAGGCGGGGCTAAGCCTGAAGGGCGCTGCCTGAGGCTCTGGTCCTCATCTCCTGCCGTGCCTGGCAGGGAAGGAGCAGCCTGGGAAGCCCCGTTCCAGGCGCTGGTGACTCTGGGCATCACACAGACAGACCCCTGGGCTGACACTCGTCCTGCCTGTCCTGTAGGTTGGGCCCCCTTCCCTTCTGGAGGGGCTCAGCTCCAGAGTGTGGCTGGGCAGGGGCAGGCCGCCTCAGGGGCACAGACCTCCCAGGCCAGAGAGGAGCCTGCCTGGCGCTACTCAGTCACTGGGTAGGGTTTTGGGGACCCATGCAGGAGATTGGGGGATGACGCTGCCACTGTGGGGGGCCCAGCCTCCTCCCCAAGTGCACACACCTGTGACCTCCCGCAGGGTGGATACTTGCCGCATCTCAGCTGCACCGACCTGGGGGTGTGGGCCAGGGACTGTCTTCCCATGGGAGCCTGGGGGATGGCGCAGGTGGCGGGAGGCCGAGTCTGCCCTGGCCTTCCTCTGGCGGGGAGCTGGGCAGGGCATCTTCCCCAGACGCCTCCCCAGAGCTCCTAGAGCGCCGGCAGCTCCCTGCCTGGCAGCTCCAGCGCTGAGTGCTGCTGGGAGGGAAATCAGACCTCCCCCCCACCCCACCCCCTCGCCCAGCCCGTCAGCAATTCAATTTGTGCTGCACCGGAGGGACGGTGTTAGTCGAGTCAGAGTTAATATGATGTATTGATGGGTTGATTTCCCACTGGCGGGCTCTGCGGGGCTCCGCTCCTGGGCCTCCCCGCTGGCGTCTGCCCCCAGGGTCAGGGCACATGAGGCTGGGGCGGGACTTGCCTCCACCACTGTCTCCTTGCTTCTCCAGCTCCGGGGTACCCCAGGTTTTCGGGGAGTCTGGCATCCACCTTCCTCCCCGTAAGCCACTTGGATCACCATGGAAACAGCAATGTTCTCTACGGGCAGCACCGTTTCTATGGAACCCAAAAAGGCAAGTGTGGCGTGGGGTGCAGGGTGTCCTGGGGGGGGTGCGGGGCTGGGCGCCTGGGGCTCCAGGCATCCTCGGGCAGGAGTGGGAGTGGGGAGAGGGGGCGCCTGCCCCTCAGGCACTGCAGGATTCCAAACCTGGGGCCAGGATCAACCCGGCAGCAGGTTAGGTGTGCGGCTCTCGCGGGCTCCTGGTGCTCAGGCGCAAGCAGCCAAGGGGCTGGCACCAGCTTCCTCAGTACCTGGCCTGGCAGAGCTCCTGGGGTGGCTCAGGAGGAGATGCCACCAGGTGGGGGCTGGAGGA
The DNA here is from genome assembly GCA_963574885.1 of Lepilemur ruficaudatus. Taxonomy (NCBI): domain Eukaryota; kingdom Metazoa; phylum Chordata; class Mammalia; order Primates; family Lepilemuridae; genus Lepilemur; species Lepilemur ruficaudatus. The sequence continues at coordinate 81,094 of CAUYRT010029136.1, forward strand.
AGCCCACCGAGGCCTGCGTTCCCTGGCTCCACGCTCACTGGGCCTGGGCTGGGCCTGGGCTGCACGAGGCCCACCCCCCAGCCCCTGCCGTGTCCTGACATCGGTGCTGACTCGCTGTGGGGAGGGGCAGCAGCTCTGTTCGTGTGCACAGAGGGGCCACTCACCTTGCTGGCAGCGGGCGTCCCCAGAGAAGGGGCGCAGAGTTTGAAACTTGCTGATGACAAGACGGCCAGTGAGGCCTCGGGGAGGGTGGGCCTAGCACGGGCAGGACCCGTCTGGGAGCCTGTAAGAGCTTCAGTCTGGCTGGACGTGGGACGGGCGTGGGTCCCTGTCTCCAAGTTGAGTTTTTTCTTGAGTGAGGTGACATCTCATTTGCATTTTAGGGAGCTCCCTAAAATGCCAGGATGCTGGGCCAGGAAGACCGCAGGGTTAATGAGCATGTTTCAGGGACTCGTGGTGTGGGCGTGGGGTCCCACGGAGGCTGGAATCAGTGAGAGCAAGGATGAGACTGGGGCAGGGAGGGACGGAGGGCCCAGGTGACCCTGTTCCTGGCCCAGGCTGTGGGGGCTGGCCTGGGGAGAAACAGTTTCAGAGGGGAGGGGTGAGTTCAGCGGGATGGGGGTCTCCCAGAGGGGTCCAGGAGGTAGATGGTCACACACAGTGGGGTCAGTGCCAAAGGGTGGGTCAGCAAGGCTGACCCTTCAGTGGAGAGGGCAGATGAGAAGGGAGTGAGCACTGGCAGCCTCTTCCGCAGCCCAGGGAGCTCTAGGAGCCCCGTGTTCAGGGCTGGGGGTACAGAGTGGGTCTGGGAGGCCAACGGTGCCCCGTAGGGAGGGAAGGAGGGGGGTCCCAGTGAGCAGTGCCCTTGAGGTGGCCATGGCCCCACCCTTTGCCACCACCTCGGCTGCCCTCAGCACCTTCTCCCCGCCCACCCCATACGCCAGGACCTGTGTGCCCTTGGCCCAGCCTGCACCTTTGGGCCTGGAAGAGCCGTGGTTTGGCTGGGACTGGCCGTCATGATTGGTGCAGGCAAGGCATTTGGGGGGGCCCCCAAGCCCCCCCAGGAGAATCAGGTCTTACCTTGGGTGCCCAAGAATCCCAGCTCTTGGGGTTGGAGGCCAGGGCTCCGCTGCCCTGAGGACGGCCCCGACGGGCCATGGCTGGGTCCCCAGACGCCCGCGTCAGCCCCGGCGCGTGCGGCTATTTTGACAGTGTTTGTCAGGCGGGCAGGTGCTGGTCCCAGCCTGGAAACCCGACCCCTGAACCAGAGCCTGGGACTCCCTCCGGGCAGTGGGCCTGCTGGTGTCGCAGAGCACAGGCCGCCTCTCGGCTTTCACAATATTGTGGTAGAGCCGCGTCCAAGAACATTATTTGGTTTTGGAAATTGAGCTAATTAGGTTTCTCCCCGGCTACCCCGTCTTACTCCCCTTCCCCCTTGTTTCTAATTAGCAGGAAATTGACAAGGAATTTACATGACTGAGGACAATTTTACAAGTTCCAAATGTTCCTTTTGTTCGCCCCCTTGTCAGCTCTTGGCGTCCACCCTGCCGCCCACCCACCCAGCTGGGCACGGGGAGAGGCAGCCCCCCAGGGCCCCCCAGAGGCAGTGACCTAGCCCCAGCTCAGGTGGGGACCTGTGGTGAGAGCAGAGGGTGCAAGGGTATGGCCCCTGCCCTTGGGCTGTGGTCCCTGGTGCAGCAGAGGGAGCCCCGGGCCACAGTGGGGTGAGTCCAGCTGTTGCTCTCCAGCCAGGCTGTCCTCTTCCTTCCTCCTGTTGTGACCCATCACTCAGGCGACTGGGCGAAACACCCACAGTGAGGGTGCCGAGGGGCTGGGGCTAGGACACCCCAGGGTGCCCTGGGTGCAGGAGAGCCAGCTGCACACCCAGGCACCCTGGGCGTCCCTTCCTCCTCGGGGTTGCTAAGAGCCCAACATGACACCTGTCCTTAGTGTCTAAGGTTCTGACACCTGTCTTTAAAGACCCTGCGGGTTTGTGCTCTGTGAACACTCACCTGTGCCCGCGCCCACCCGCCTGCCCCTCACCAGGCCGGCCGACAGGTGTGTGCATCGCCCACCTCCGGGCGGAACTGAACGTAAGTCAGAACCTCGGTGAGGGGCAGTGAGTGCTTACCAGGGACAGAGTTTTGTTATGTGTATTTTACTACCATTTTAGGGAAAAAGCCAAAACCAAGACCTTCCCTAGACAGTGATCTTAGGTCTGTGCCAGCGGGGGCTAGAGAAGCACCTGGCGCGTCTGGGGGTGTCTACGCCCTCCGGGCCTGCCGGTGACCCGGCTCTTCTGTACACAGATAACTTCTACCTGCGCAACCTGCCCCCCCAGCCTGCCCTCCTGCCTGCTAACCACAACTTCCCCGGCGTGGCCCGCGCCGCACCCGCCCACCCCATCGGCTCCTGCAGCCGCGACCGGGGCGAGGCTGGCTCCCTGCAGAAGGGCCCCAAGGAGTTCGACCGCTTCCTCATGGGCAAGGAACTGGGCAGAGAGAAGGCCGGCAAGGCGGCCGAGGGCAAGGAGCGCCCCGTGGCCGAGGAGGACGGCGGCAAGGAGCGGCACAAGCTGGTGCTGGCCGACGGGCACTGCAAGGAGGGCGTCCCTGTGCCCCGAGGCACCTGCGAGGGCCGCCCCAAGCACCCCACCTCCTGCCTCCTCAATGCCAAGGCCCTTGACGGTGACACGGGCAAAGCCACGCTGGCCAGCTGTGCGGGGGGCACGCTGGGGCGGCCTGGAGCTGGGGTGGTGGCCCCCGGGCGCTGCGCGAAGGAGGCGGTGGGCCCCATGGAGCCGGGGCCGGCGTTCGGCGAGTGCCTGGAGCGGCGGCAGATGCTGCACCACGCCGCGTCCTACTCGGTGCCATCAGGCCTGCCCGCCGGGCCTCCCCCTCCCCTGGGCACAGCCACTGGCTCCTTCCCCTGCCTGCAGCTTCATGGGGGGCCTGACGGGCTCTGCCCACTGCAGGACAAAGTCCCCCGAGACCTGAAGGCCAGCGGGCCCACCTTTGTGCCTTCCGTGGGTCACCTCGCTGACAAGAGCCGCCCCTTCCAGGCGACCGAGGCCTGTGCTGTGATGGGTGAAGGCAAGGACAGGCTCCTGGAGGGGGCCACGGCTTCTGACCATGCTGTGCCCTACAGCGTCTCCTATGCCCACCTCAAGGCTGAGGGCACGGGCGAGCGGCGGCCTGGGGGCTTCGAGGCAGCCCTCAACCCCCGGCTGAAGGGCCTGGAGTATCTCAACAGTGCAGGCCCCGAGGCCTCCTTCGCGGGGCTCCCCAAAGGCTGTCTGGACAAAAGCGGCTATTTCGAGTTGCCTACCCCTTCCCAGGACTGTGCCCAGCCTGGTCACCAGGACCTACTGGGTGGGAAGGCCGCCCAGGCCTGCTGCACTTTAGAGAAGACCGCCAACAAGGAAGCCCCCACTGGTGCTTCCGGGACCCAGAAGGTGGCCCGGATCCGGCATCAGCAGCACTTGGTGGCCCCCGAACCGGAGCCAGGGGGCACTGGGGCCGAGGCCAAGCGCAAGTCTCTGGAGCTGGCCTGTCTGGGCTACGGCGGGTCCCACCTGCCTCCATGGGGCGTGCAGGCAGGCCAGGGCACCGCCATGGCCATCAGCGAGGAGCACAAGGCAGGTGCCTACTTGGACCCCTTCAGCGGCGGCCTACAGCCTGCGGCGCTCCTGTCCCAGGAGCTGCCCACCCCGCCGGGCGAGGTCTCGGCCATGAAGAACCTGCTGAAGTACAGCAACCAGGCCCTGGTCGTGGGCCAGAAGGCACCGTTTGTGGGTCTGGGCGGCCTCAAGGCCAGCTGCATTCAGCAGGAAGCAAAGTTCCCTTCCTCCAAGGGCCCCAGCCAGGTGGAGAGGCCCGACTGTGCCCGCAGCCGGGAGCACGATGCCCCGCATGGGGACGGGGAGGCGCGGCAGCCGCCTGTGGGCATCGCAGTGGCCTTGGCCCGGCAAAAGGATACGGTGAGCCGGTCAGAGGCAGCCTATGGTGCCAACACTGGGCGGCAGGGCCGGGCCGCCCCCACATTCAAAGGTATGGCCCCCCCCCCAGGGAGGGAGGAAGGCCCTGCCTACCCTGTGAGCCTGCTCAGCCCCCCACCTGCACTCGGCAGAGTCTCTGAGGCCCCCGGGGCCCGGGCACCCTCCCTCGGTGCCTTGGTCCCCTGGCTTAAAGTGGGGTCACTGCCTGCTTCGGCCAGTGGCTCCCAACCCTCTTTCCCCCTCCTGCCGTCTCTCCTGTGTAGCTGGCGGGGGACCCCGCTCCACACACGCGCTGGATCTGGAGGCCGAGGAGGAGAGGACAAGGCTGTGTGAGGACCGTCTGGGGCTGGCTGGCCGTGAGCTGCTGCTGCAGTAAGAGCCTGGTTGTGGCTTGAGGGTGGGGCCAGCACCCTCCGGGATGGTTGGGTCTGTGGCCTGGCACGGGAAGGTCACGCAGCTGCTCCTGCACCCCTCTGGGGTCTCACAGTGCTGGGGGCCTCTGCTGATGCCAACCCCCCCGACAGGGCGACCGCAGTCCCTGGAGTTTGGGGTTGCTCCTCCCAGGCTGGGGGCTGCAGGGTCCCCAAGGGCCACGGTGGCAGGGCTGAGCACCATGATCTTGCAGGGACAATAAAGACCTCGTGGACTTTGCCCGGATCCACCCGTCAAGCAGCTGCCCCGGAGACCTGGCCCCCCACCTCATGATGCAGGGCGGCCAGCTGGGTGGGGACCCAGCCCCCCACCCTGCCCATCCTCCCTGGCTGCCCCGCACGCGCAGCCCCTCGTTGTGGATGGGGGGACACTCTTACGGTCAGTGCTGGGGCAAGGCAGGGAGCTGGCCTGAGGCTCGTTGGGGTCCTGTGCTGACCACCACCGTGCTCTCCCCACAGGCCTGGGGCACCCCGCCCTGCACCAGAACCTGCCCCCTGGCTTCCCTGCCTCTGTGGCTGGCCCCGTGCCCTCTGTCTTCCCCCTCCCCCAGGACGCCCCCACACAGCTGGTCATCCTGCCCTCGGATCCTGCACCCCACAGCACCCCCCACGCACTAGGTAAGGCCCTGGCCAAGGCCACCTGCCGTGGGGCTGTTGGAGGAGGGGCAGCCTTTGGGGGGCAGTCGGCTCTCAGCGGGGAGCCACGAGCCAAGGATGGACCAGCAGGGGCGCCGGGGAAGCAGCCCCAACCATCCACCCCTGATCTCCCTCTGGCCCTGCCCGCAGCAGATGTCATGGACCAGGCCTCGCTGTGGCCCTCCATGTATGGGGGCCGGGGCCCTGCCTCCCACATGCAGCACGCCGGCCAGCTCCCCGTCTACTCGCGCTCCCAGCTCCTGCGGCAGCAAGAGCTCTACGCCCTGCAGCAGCAGCAGCAGCAGCAGCAGCAGCAGCAACAGCAGCAACAACGGGCAGCCCAGGCCCTGGAGCTGCAGCGGGCCACCCAGTTCCAGGTACCCAGGACCAGGACAGTCCCCTCCTTCCTTGTGTGGACCCAGCCTGGTCTGGGGACCCCTGCATGCCTGAGGCGTGGGATTGGGGGTGCCACGCCTGGCTGAGCCTCTCCCCTGACCCTGACAGCGGAAGCCAGAGGACCACCACCTGGAGCTGGAGGAGCCCACCCAGGAGAAGGCCCTGAAGTCCACCCACAAGCCAGTTGCCTTAACCCCCTCAGCCCAGGGCGCCCCCTCGGCTGCCACAGGCCCCATCAAGCTGCCACCTTGCTGCCACCCACCCACACTGAAGCCCCCCGCCAGCTGCCCCACGCCCCCACCACGGCCCGGCGCCCCGTGCACTTTACCCGTCTGCCCCGCCAGCAGCCCCGGGCCTGGCTCCAAGGTGCCCAGCGCCAAGGACGAGAGCGGGGATGGCCGGCGGCCCGGGGCCAGTGTTGCCTCGTTGGAACCAGGTGAGAGCACGCGGCTGGCCTGGCCTGGCATGGACTCCGCTAAGCCCTCCTATGCCCACCTGGTGGGCACAGCTGACTCAGGGCTGCCGCTCAGCACCTGCCAGGGGTGTCCCTCGTCCACCGAGGCCCCCGTGAGGGCCAGGGCTTCCCCTCTGTTCTCCCCCACCAGTCCCTGTCCTTGTGGACAATCCGTGGGAGGAGCACACGATGTCCCAGCTGTCTCCTTCCCAGCCCTTGGCAGATGGGTGGGACAGAGGTCAGAGGTCAGGCCCACCAGTGGGGTCTCTGGAGCGAGAGGTGCCAGTGCATGCTGGGGCGGCCCATGGCGCGCCAGGCACGGAGCCCGTCCCGGCTGCGAGGCTGGCACAGCTGGGCAGGGCAGGGAGCTGGTCCCGGCCACAGCCCTGGCCCCGCGGCCTCCCCACCCGCCTGTTCGGTTCTCTCTGAATTAGGCTGAGAGTTTACACTGGAAACCCGTGTGGTGAACATAAAACCCGTCCTAGTTTCACAATAAGGAGACTGAGCCAACAGAGAGCTTTTTTTTTTTTTTTAGTTTTTTTTTTTTTCCCTTAGTTTTTTTTATTGCAGTTAATGGGGCGTAATGCCTTCGACACGCTGCCGGCGCGTTCTGGTTCAGGGAAAGCCCTGATTCAAGCATCGTGTTTTAAAAATCCCTCTTTTTTGGTGAGCCGCACACACCGTGCCAGCAACGGCCCGAGGACCCTGAGGGCTGCGGCAGGAGTGGCTCAAGGCTGCCCTGCCCGAAACGAGGGCCAGCCCTGCCGGCCTCAGGCTGCCCCTTAGTTAACCTGACACTTTCACACGAGTCCTGTGGGCCTGGCGGGCTGAGGCTGGCCCCAGACCCTCCCTCCCAGGCTTGGGTCCCAATGTTTGGGGACCCTGTCCCATCCTGTAATAGCCACACCACCACCCCAGCTCCCCGGCTCTCTCCTGACCCCTAACCTCCGGCCTCCCTCCCCCTCTTTTGCAGACTTGCCTCCTGGGTACACATGCCCCACAGCCAGCACGGGCTTCTCTTCCTCCCTGCCCTCAGACATGCACTCATCTGACCTCGAGGACCCTGAAACTATGCAAACCGCCACCCCAGGGGCCCAGCCTGAGCCTGCAAGGACGTTCCTGCCCAGGGAGCTGCCCCCCTGCGGCCCCGTGAGCCTGGAGGAGCCTGGGCTGCTCTTGGGGGCCCGGGAGGCCGCCCAGAACCTCACCGCCACCCCCCATCCTGCCGAGCAGGGAGCCCGGGGGACGGCGGCGGACCCCAGCCCACTTGAGGGGCTGCAAGAACTGCCGTGCGGGGCCCTCCTCGAGGGAGGGGTCCCTGAGGCCACCGTCCAGGCTCATTCTACTCAGGGAGGGGTGCAAGAGGAGAGGAGCAGGAGGGAGGTGGGCGAGCAGGGGGAGCAAGGGCCCTTGTTGGGGGCCTCTCCCCTGGCCCTGGAGCAGCAGACAGGGAGCCCTGGTGCCCTGGGTGAGGAGGGGGCACGGCTGGCCCCAGAGGAGGCCGAGCTGGAGCCCGAGCCAGAGGACTCAGAGGAGAAGCAGGGAGCGGCTCCCGACGACAGCCCCCTACCCAGGGCGCTGCTGGGCCTGGACGCCTTGGTGGCTGCCACCATCGACCTGGGGGACCTGCCAAGCGGTGGCCTGCTGGACCCTCAGCCCCTGGTGGCCTCCAGGCCCTGCAGCACAGCCGCCCCGCCCAGTAGCTCAGGTATTCACGGGATTGCTCTGCTCAGCGAGCTGGCGGACCTGGACACCCAGCGGCAGAGGAGTGAGCAGGCCGTGCCAGGTAAGCCCTGGCAGGCACCGCCACCTTTCCCCAAACCCCAGGAGCTGGACTCCGGGGCCCTGGCTCTGGGTCAGCTGGCCAGACAGCAGCCTTGGGCCTGGCTCGGTTGTCCCAGCAGTGTGGTGGGTCCCAGGGAATGTCCATCTCCACCCACCAACGTTGTCCATGGAAGTCAGGCAGGTGCTAAGGCCAGATGCACGCCTGGCGGTGGCCCAGCTGACGTCCTAGCAGGGCCCCTGGGCATAGGACGGCACCTCCCATTGCTGTCAACCAGCGGCTCAGCAGCTCCCACTCCATGCACTGTCTCCATTCACACGCAACGATGTCACGTCCCACCGGTGTGAGGTTGTGGTAATTGGGTCTCGTGGCAGGTGGGGTACCGTCTCTACTTCCGCCAGGCCTCCACCACCTTGGCGCCTATGGCAGTGGGCCCCGGGCCTGCAGGTCCAGCGGGGACACAGCAGCCCTCACCCCAGGCCTGGGGAGGGGCACGAGGCTGTGATCAGACAACTCTGGTCAGGACCCCCACATGTCCTCCCAGCACTGAGGGGCTGGGCGCTCCCTGGTGCCCCTACCCAGCCAGGCCCGCATGGATAGCAGCACGACAGGGGCCCAAGGGCCAGGTCTTTGCTTAGCCCCAAGGGGACCCCACTGGGTGCCCCCTGCTGTCCCGGCTGCTTCCCTAGAAGCCCCCTCCTTCCTGCAGCCATCTGCCCCTCAGGCCCCTAAGGAAGCCTCTCCCTGGGGGGCCACCCCCCAGTTTGTTGAGTGGATATTTACAGAAAACCTGAAAAGTCCCCATGGCTCGGCCACTTGTTTTCCTGATGGGTAAAGCGCGCCACCGCAGCTGCCAAACTCCACTGCACCGTTTGTGCTGCGAGATGCAGCGAATGTTTGCGTGAGGCCCCGTGTCACTCCTGGGGCCGAGGGGCCAGGCTGTCTGGCTAAGGCCTGCCGCTGGCAGTACCTGGGCAGAGCTGGGTGCTGCCTGCCCTTAGGGTGCATCTGAGGGGCCCCGGGCACCCCCTGCTCCTGGGAGGGGCTGTGCAGAGGAGAGCAAGCCAGAGCCTCTGCCGGTGTGGGTGCTCAGCTGCACCCCCAGAGCCTGGGCTGCCCGGGCCTTGCCATGGCAGGGGTACCCAGGGGATGCAGGCGTGCATGTGTGGCAGGGCGGTCGGTCTGCATGGTGGAGAGCCTGCTGGACTGGAGCCCATTCCTTGAATGCTCACGCATAGACCACGTGCCTTTGGTGGGGAGTCACTTGGTGTAACCTGGCATGGATGTTATCAGTGTCCAGCCCGGCCGGTGCCATGGTCACCAGGGTGTGTGCGATAAGAGGCAAGTCACAGCAAGCCGCTGCCAGCCACATCTCCGCCCTCCCCTGCCCTCCTGAACCCCTGGGCCCCCACCCTCCCCTTGGCCCAGTTAACGGACTGGTCCTATGCAGTCGCTCGGTTGGAGCTGTCCCTGCAAGTGCGGTGATGGCTTTGCTGAAGTTAGGAGGTCAGAGGTTAGCCGCGTCCTGTGCCAAGTGGCAGGATTCAGAAAGAGGAGAAAGTCTTGAGGATCCCGGGCCAGCATAGAGCGCAGGGGCGGAGCATGGAGCCCAGAGGGGCCGGCGAGTGGCCCAGGCCCACCTCCAGGCCTGACAGAACCATCTGTGTGATGCCAGATGGAGGCCACACACCCGTGGTCTCCAAGCGCAGGGGAAGAATGGGGCCTCTGAACGCTAGCCATGGCCCCAAAAGACCAAGAAACCTGGGACTTTTCATGGAAAGGGGCTCCCAGATGGGCCTACCTGACCACTGATGGGGGGCAGCTCAGCTCACTGCAGGAAGAGAGCTCCCCAGCCCTCCTCCCTGCCATTCCCCGGGGCCCTGGACTCAGCATCCTGTCTCCAGGACTGAAGGTTTCCGAGCTGGAGGTCTGTGGCCTTGGCCCTGAAGGTGCTCCCAGAGCTGCAGGCATCCCGCTACCCCTCTGGGCACCTGGCTTCTTCGTCGTGGCCTTTGGGGGTAAACCAAGCCCTGGTCCTCTCGACTCTGCCTCCTTGCCCTGAGTGGGCCTGCCTGTCACTGTGTAGATGGCCCCACGCCCTGTGGTGGCCAGGTGCTTCCTCCTACCTGGGCTCAGCCTGGCTCTCGCTGACCTGCACCCCCAGCCCAGAGCCCGGTTCCTTTTGGTGGAGGACAGTATTTCTAAGTCCCATCGAAGATCGTGCTGTTCCCAGGTGCCCCCAGGGACATGACCATCTCCATCCTGATCCCCCAGGGCTCTTCTGGTCTGACCTCTTCCTAGCTGTAACCCACCGTGACCGTCGGATGTCCTGTAGGACCCGCCCCTGTGTGCCCGGCCCTCTCCCTGTGGTCAGTCAGCCCTTCTGCTCAGCCAAGAATCTCTTCTCCAGGCCCCTCCCCTGAGTGGACACCACCTTCTGCCATGCTCTGGCCCCAAGTTGGCCACCCCTCCCTCCACCAGGGCTGCGCCACTGTCCCAGGTTTCTGTTCTTGCCAGTCACTGTGAGGACAGCCCCTCCGCCATCCCCCAGCCTGAGCCCTGGAGGACACGGCCTCCCCCTGCCGCCTTCCCTAGCTGGGTCAGCCACGTCCTCCCTGCCTGCCTGGGGCAGAGCACACTAGAGTGTCACCTGCCTGGGAAAGGACCCGGAGGAACCAGCACGGCCATGGGGACCTAGGGGGACACAGGGAGTGGGGGGTGTCCCGAGGCAAGGCGGAAGAGCGTGGGTGCCTTCTGAGAAGGGGCTAAGGCTGCATCTGGGGCCAGGACCAGCCTCTACCCACTGGACACCCCAGCCAGCTGCCCTCCCCACAAGGACTTGAGGGACACCCACACACATTGGCCGGTGGCCTCCCTGCAGCCCTGGCTGCTTGGATAGCCCCACAGGTGGGCGGGTGGATGGACTGCTGGGAAGATGGACAGGTTAGCTGTGGTGCCAGACACCAGCCCCCGAAGCCATCGGTGGTTGGTGAGGCTCAGGTGCACCTGTCTGCAGCGTCTGCCCCTGTGACTCTGAGCTTGGGTCATGGTTGAAGCCTCCGCGTCCCCAGCCCCAGGCCTCAGCTTGTGGTTGTCCTAAAGCTTCTCGTGGCACCACTGTCTCTGAGGGCCCTGGAGCGTCAGCTCTAGGGCTGCTGTGTGAAGTGCGGGTGCACAGGCCCTGCTGCCGGCAGCTCTACTGCGCGTTCTGATTTACTTCCATGCTCTGGGCTCCGCCTTGTTCTGCAGGGTGGGCCCTGCTCCAGGGGCTCACACCCTCCCAGCTGCCCCGAGCTATAGCCAACGAGGATCCTCCCTGACCTGGAGCCAAGCAGGGGAGGGGGTGCCAGCCCTGGTGCCCACCCACCCCTCCCAAGGGCCTAGCCCTTGTCTTTGTTCCATGTGTCCTGGGGAGCTGGGCAGCCTCAGAGCCAACCGCAAGAGCCTGTCAGAGGGCTAGTGTGTGCCCACCTGCGGCCACACTGACCGTCCCATCCCCCTAGCAGAGGAGGAGGAGGATGTGCTGGCCTTCAACCTGCAGCACCTCGCCACACTGGCCACAGCCTGGTCCTTGGTGGAAGCCGCTGGCCTGGACGTCCCCGCCAACCCTGCACAGCCCCCCGCTGCCGAGCCTTGCAGTGGCCCCAGGCTCACCCCCCGCATGCAGATCCTACAGCGAAAAGACACCTGGGCCCCCAAGACCAAGCCTGTGAGTGGGGTTGGTTGAGGGTCTCGCTGCCCATGTGGCCCGGAGCGTGGCAGGGCGGGGGACCCTAGCGCCCAGGCTGCCCACATCAGCCCGGTCCTGGGCCCTGACCTGGCTCACGGCCCCTGTGCCGTGCCCACCAGGTGTGCCCACTGAAGGCGGCCATTGACCGGCTGGACACACAGGAGGTGGAGATGCGCATGCAGCTGGCGGAGCTGCAGCGGCGCTATAAGGAGAAGCAGCGGGAGCTGGCGCGGCTGCAGCGCAGGCACGACCACGAGTACGGCCGAGGGAGGGCTGGGCCCAAAGCACCCGCACCTGCGTCCCCCAAGGGCTCCCACCCTGCTCTGCCCATGGCCTGCAAGGGGAAGCTGGGGTCTGTCTGAGAGGCTCCCCAAGGCAGGGGCATTCGTGAGACCTGAGGGGGGAGGCGTTCAGTCAGTGGGGGTTCCTGTGGAGGAGCTGTGGCAGAGGCTGGTGTGGGGGAGAGGCTGGTCCAGGGGGCAGTGGCAGAGGGGGCTGGGAGGCCAGAGCGGGAGTTGGGGGCTTCTCTGGGAGCAGAGGAAACCCCAGTCGCAGCAGGGGTGCAGGCGCTCCCGAGCAGTGTGAGGGAGGACACGTCTTGGGAGCACCTGTCCCTCTGCTAGACCCTGCCAGGGAGCCAGGGGGGGCATGAGCCTCTGACTGCCTGTCCGTGGCCCCCAGGAGAGAGGAGAGTTCTCGCAGCCCTGCACGGCGGGGACCTGGCCGGCCGAGGAAGCGCAAACACTCCAGCTCCCTGCCCACCTTGCGGCCCGGGGGCCAGCTCGCCAGGACCGACGGCAAGAAAGTCAAGTGAGTCCTGGACTCAGGGCCACCACAGGGTGCCATGGGTAGGCACCAGGGTCTGGGCTCCTCTACCCCGCCCCAGCTCCCTGGGCTGCTGGGGCCCCTTCACCCCTTCTCTGAAGGCCAGCATGCCCCTCTGGGACACTGGGCCGTCATGAGTGACAGTGGACACAGCCTTACTCCAGGGCAGGTGCCAAGTCCGGGTCCCCTCCCTCGGCTGCACTCAGCACCACCCTGGACCCGTCTCCTCGGGAAGCCACAGCGCTTGGCCACGCCAGCTCCACACACCTGGTGTGACCACGGCCGTGGCATCACCCCCACCGGCCCCCTTTGCGTGCGAGGCGGCGTTGCGTAAAAGCCTCTTTATCTGCGCGTATAAAGCCGTTGGTCACGCTGTGGCGCGGCTCGCGGCTGCCGGCGCGATGTTATTATCCATTACCCGCCCGGCGCAGTCGTTGGCGCACTCCCGGGCCTGGTATAATTGTCCTTCTCGGCTACAAATTGCCTCTCTCGGCAGGCCCATTTGCATAAATCCTCCGAGCTCCTCCAAACACGATTGGCGCGCGCGTGTGTGCGCTGCATCAATCCTGATGATTTGGTAATAATAGTTAAATCGGCACTAAATGGTTCCTTCAATTAAGACGGAGGCAAAAAATTAATCTCGGGGCTTTATGTCACAAAACATTAGCAAACGCAGAGAAGGTTACAAGGAGGAGGAGAGAGACCGCTCGCGGGCTGTGGGCAACGGCGGGATTCACCATATGGCTCCCCCACCCCCCACCCTGAGCTATCCCTCCGCCCTGCCCAGGCGTCACCCAGCGCGGGTCTCCAGGGCTCTCCCTCTGAGAACCAGCCAGCACCGTGGGGTGGGGGGATGCTGGGGGGGAAGCTGAGGGCACCTGCAGGCCAGGTATGGCTGGGGCTTGCTAGGGAGCCCTGCCTGGGAGGGTGTGGGTGTGTCCTGCTATGCGCCCCTGGCACAACCCCCAGCCTGGAAGCCACCTTCGCCCGGACTCCGAGAAAGCAGGCCCTGGCTGGAAGGGCTCCTGCCTGGACACAGACGGGTCTCCAGCCCACGCTCCTCCAGGCTGTGGGGCCCTGTGCTGTTGGCCGGCAGTTGGGCCCAGGGGACAGGCCTCCTACTCCACAGGAAGTGGGGGAGCTGGGGCCTGTGCACAGCTGCAGGACCCTGTGGCGGCTTCCTGCCTGGCTGTCTCTGGGCAGGAAGGCGAAAAGGGACGTCCAACCACACAAGGCCAGGGCGGGCCGGAGCTCTCAGTCTCCATCTGGGACTCGTTCTTGTGAACAGCCAGAGCTCTCTGCACGTGTGGACGGGGGTGGGGACGTACGAAGGTGAGAGGCCAGGCTCCCCAGCCCCTGTCTGGCCAAGAACAGGCAGACGAGTTTCCCTAGCCTTGGTTTCCCCATGTGAAATGGGGGTGGGAGAAGGGAGTCACGCACTTGGCACACGGAGGTGCTGGGGTCCCTACACAGCATGTGGAGTGGGGTGTCCCTACCAGGCGGGGAGCCCAGGGTGTAGGGGGATCAGGTAGGGCATGTTGTGGGGTGTCTGTGGGCACCTGCTGGGTTGACCCTGCCGCAGCTCGCAGCCTTGCAGGACAGTATACCCATGGGGCGAGGAGAAACTGAGACTCGGTCTCAGGCATTTCCTAGGCTCTGTTTGGGACGTGGGGGTACAGGGTGCCCTCCATCGAGACCCGTGTGGACAGCAGGGGATGGAGCTCCCAAGAGGGTCTGAGCCTGGCAGCGGGGGCTCCCTGGGGCTGCCACCCCACCCCACCACGTGGCCTTGGGTTTACCATCCTCTTCCTGGCAGTGGCAGAAATGTCAGGAGTGGCCCTGTTCTCATGGACCGGTCCAGTGTCCTCTTTGTTCCTGATTGTGGGAGCATCTGGCCTGCGACATCCTCACCCAGCCATGACTTTCCCATTTCCCAGGTGGCAACGCTGGGACCAGAGCTCCCCTACGTGGGGCTGCCTCCCAGGGAGCCAGGGCCCTCGCCTGTCCCGCTGCCTGGCCTCTGGTCACCACAGCCATGACCAGAGCCTCCAGCACAGCTGAGCAGGGGGAGGCAGGGCTGGGGGCCTCGGGCTGCAGAGGGCCAGTGGTCAGCAGGTGCCCGGTGCTGGCTCGGCTCTCCATGGGCTGGGGGCTCCCCTGGGCACACAGGCTGCAGCTCTGTGACCCACCACAGGAACTGCGGTGCCACAGCGCCTGTCTCTGCCCTGCACCCACGCTGACCCCCACCCCCACCCCACGCCCTAGGGCGGTGCGGACCAGCCTCAGCCGGCTGTGCGCGGAGCTGCGGGGAGCTGGTGGGGGCGAGCCCACCCCGAAGCGCAGCAGGCTGGAGAAGAGCGTCTACACCGGCTTGCAGGCAGCCTCCCTGGTGAGTCCTCCCCACCCTCTGTGGACACCCGACTGTGAGTCCCATTGCTCAGATGAGCAAACCAAGTCTCGTGAGCTTCCAAGACCCCACAGCCGGCAGAGGTCCTGCACCGCAGTGTGACGAGGGGCTGTTACTCCTCAGCTCACCTGGCGGGCAGGTCCCACTTGGCGGCTGGCCCTCCACCTGCTCCAGGGTGCTCCCTCCTTGGCTCTGCCTGGCCAACGGATGCATTCTCAGCAGAACGACTCTGCGGGAGCCAAGGCCCTGCCCTCCCAGAGATGGTTCTGACCACGGGCTCCCCAGGGCCATCACCTTGCTGTCCCCTCTAGATGAGAGGCTGGTCCTTCAGTCCAGGACGCCTGCTCTCTTCCCTCCCCTTCAGGAAAGCACACAGCCTGTCAAAGCCTGTCCCCATGACACCCATGCACCCGTGTGGGTGGGCAGTGGGGGGCTGTGCAGCCAGGGACATCGGCCAGCTGTCCCCTTGGCCCCTTTTGAGGGCAAGGCTCTGGTGTCACCCCAGAGCCAGGCGTTGGCAGAGCCATCCAACGGGCAGGGGCTGGGCTGGGGTGGGGGCCCCGAGAGTGCAGCCGTCTCCCCATGTCCGCAGGAGAAGGCGCGATGCAAGAACAGCGGCCAGAGTGGGCTGGCATCCTCAGTGGCCCACAAGGCGGCCCGGCTGAAGCCAAAGGTCAAGGGCAGAGGGCTGTCCACGGGCCTTGGCCCCTTCCCAAGGGCAGAGGTGAGCCCAGGGGGGCGCATCCGCAAGGAGCTGTCCAGAGCCAAGAGCGCCAAGGCATCCAGGGCAGCCCGGCGTGCACAGCCGGAGGGTGACGGCAGCAGGGAGATGCCCAGATTTCCCACTCGGCCGGCGGTGGCCTCGTCCCACGAGGCAGGCAAGTTGTTGGTGTGAGCAGCTACTTGCGGGGCCTGGCAGGTGCGGTGCACCAGGGAGGACCTCCCACCAGGCAGGCTGGGGGAGGAGAGGAGGGTCTCAGGAGGGAGACCCCCTCCGGAGGCAGCACGGGGCTGCGGGGCTGTCTGTGTGCTCTGCCCCCACATGGGGCTGGGGGAGGAAGGAGGCCCCTGGTCACATCCTGGAAAACAGTTAAAAATAGCCCTCGTGCCTGCTCCAGCCGCCATGCACGTGGCATCAGGCCAGGCCGACCGAGGGCTCATCTGCCCCCCAGAGAACACACGTCCAGACACTTCCTCTCCCAGCATCCCCACCTTCCCTGGGGGGCTCAGATGCCTGGGGAGGACAAAGGGTGCTCCTTCAGGCTGGGGGGAGGCATCTGGGCCAGAGACAGCAGAGGCTGCCAGGCGGGCACCCCATTGCCCAGGGAGAAGAAAGGCACTCACCCTACCCTGCCCGGTGCCCTCAGCCTGGAGGCCAGGCCCAGTTCCTGCCGCTGCTGCCCTGCAGAGCAGCCAGGGGTGGCAGCAGGTTCCTCTCACAGCCCCGCAGACCCCCCTGCCGTGATCCGCACCCCCACCCCAAGACACACCACAAGTGCCCACGGTCACGTGGACCCCTCTGCCTCTCTCCTAGGCAGTGGCTATGACAGCGAGGACTGTGGGGGTCTCTTGGGGACAGAGGCGCCACCCAGGGAGCCCGGGCTGCACTCGGGGCCCGGCGTGACCGTGCTGGGGCCCTCGCCCTCCTCCGTGGTGAAGATGGAGGCCAACCAGAAGGCCAAGAAGAAGAAGGAGAGGCAGGGCCTGCTCGGTAACCAGGGAGCGTGGGCAGCCCGGCTCAGCCCGGCGGGCGGGAGCCCCAGCAGTCACGACCCCTGCAATGGTGCCCTCCCTCCCACAGGGGCCTGCCGCCTGTCTAGCCCTGAGGGCGAGGTGAAGATCAGGCGGCGGACGGTGAAGGAGAAGGCAGGCGCCAAGTTGGAGCAGGCGCCGGGGCGGAGGCCGCCAGGAGCGCCCGGCAAGAAGAAGGCCAAGGGCGGCCTGCGGGCAGAGCCAGGGGCCACCCCGGGCAGGGACGCCCTCTTCAGCCCCTCCCGGGCCTTTGCCTGCCGCGAGGAGGGCAGCAAGCTAGCCAGCGAGCGCCTCAAGAGGGCCACGCGCAAGAGCACCATGCTGCAGCCGGTGCTGCGGGTGAGGCCGGCGGGCTCCCCAGGGCCACGGCGCCGGGGTCTCGGGCCCCAAGGGGTGGGCACCCCGGGAGAGGCTTTCCTGGCCACACCCCACCTTCTTTCCCCGCACGCGGCCCCTGAGTCCTACCTGGGCGTCCGTGGACGGGGGCTGCAGCTACCCTCACCATGGCCCTTCTCTGCCCACCCCGTGCGCAGCGCAAGAATGGGGCCCTGTCCATCGCCCTGGCCGCCCACAACGCCAAGGCCATTCTGGGCAAGGGCCGGAAGCTGGGCAAGGTGAAGAGCAAGAGGGTCCGCAAGCAGGTAGCATCCCCCGCCCCAGGGCCTTGGGCCCAGCCCTGCCCCAGCGCCTCCTGACCCCTCTGGCCCCCAGGGCAAGGGCCGGGCTGTGAGCCGCCTGCTGGAGAGCTTCTCGGTGGAGGACGACTTCGACTTTGATGACAACAGCAGCTTCTCGGAGGAGGAGGAGGAAGAGGAGGAGGAGGAGGCCAGCGGCCCCCTGAGCCTGGAGCAGAGCGTGGCACTGGGTGAGCAGAGCCAGGAGGACGTGAGCGCCTGGGGTTGGCGGAGGGTAGGCCGGGCCGGCCACTGACACCCGCTGCCTGCAGCGCGCTCCTGCACCATCCACAAGGAGGACCTGCAGGACGGGCTGCCGGTGCTCATCGCCAAGGAAGACAGCCTGCTATACGCGGGCAGCGTCAGGACCCTGCAGGCCCCGGACATGTGAGCCAGGCGAGGGGCCGGGTGGGGGCGGGGCGGGGCGGGCTGAGACTCGCAGGCCCCTCACCCCACCCTCGTGTTCCCAGCTACAGCATCGTCATCGAGGGCGAGAGGGGCAACCGGCAGAGGGTCTACTCGCTGGAACAGCTGCTGCAGGAAGCGGTGAGGGGCCCGGCTGCCCGGGGGCAGGGCAGGGGACAGGGTCTGGACACCCCGGGCCAGGCCCCACCTGCTCATGGCACCACCTGCGGGTCCCTGCAGGTTCTCGACGTGCAGCCGCAGTCTAGCCGGTACCTCCCGCCCGGCACCCGGGTCTGCGCATACTGGAGCCAGAAGTCTCGCTGTCTGTACCCAGGCAACGTGGTCCGAGGTACCTTGCACCCAAGGCCAGGGCACGGGCAGGCCTCTCTGAGACCCGCAGAGTGCCTGGGGGGCCCTTTCCCCCCAGTCCAGCTTCCCAGGCCAGCCCTTCCCACCCTTCCCTGCCCGGGAGGCTGGAGCTGGCAGAACCAGCTCTCTGCTTAGACAGAGCAAGACAGTGGAGTCAGCTCCCCGTTTGCCACGAGAAAGCGAGGGGCGCGTGGGATGGGGAGAGTCGGGGCTCTGGCTGTGGGGCCAAGCAGAGCAGGACCGGCAGAGCAGGGCCCCAGAGCCCTGGGGCTGGGGTCACCGAATCTACCCATGGGCACCAGCTCCCCTGGGGCGAAACCTGGGCACACGGGGTCCCGAGGCGGGAGGCGAGGACCCCCAGGTGAGTGGGCAGGAGGCGCCTTCAGACGTGACTTGGCGGGATGGGAGGCGGTCAGTGGCTGCACGAGGCAGTGGGCTCCTGGGCCACTGGGCTGCCGCGGCAGAAGATGCTCAGGGAGCAGGTCTGGGCGCAGCAGCCCCTTCTGCCTGGCCAGCCGTGTGCTCGTGTAACATCCGCAGGCAACTGTGAGGAGGAGGAGGAGGACCTGGACTCCGTGGTGGTGGAGTTCGACGACGGGGACACAGGCCACATCGCCGTCTCCAACGTCAGGCTCCTGCCCCCGGACTTCAAGATCCAGTGTGAGCACCCCAGGACCACCAGGGACCCCGCCTGCCCGGGCACCCCCCTGGTCCAGACAGGCTCCCAAGAAGGGGGCTAGGGCTGGTGGTGGCTACGCGGACGTGGCACTGAAGCCCCTCTGCCCACGTGTCCGCAGGCACAGAGCCCTCCCCAGCTCTGCTCGTGTCCAGCAGCTGCCGGAGGACCAAGAAGGCCTCCAGCGAGGCACCCCCGCCCAGCGAAGCCACCGCCCCTTGCCTGTCCCCCAAAGCGCAGGACAGCTCCGAAACCTCAAAGATGCCTGGGAAGAAATCCATGAGCAAAGACAAAGCTGGTATTTGCAGGACTGCTGAGAACCCAGGTCGGGGGAGGCACCGCCCGGGGCGTGGGGGGCCCGGCGGCACACAGGGCGGGGTGCGTGGGGACAGCTTCACGTGCCCCGCTGGAGCTGACTCTCGCTGGCCTCCCCACACAGGCAAAGCTGAACTCCTAACCTCAGGTGCCAAACCCTCCACGGGGGCCTCAGACCACTTCCTAGGCCGCCGGGGCAGCCCCCTGCTGAGCTGGTCCGCCGTGGCACAGACCAAGCGGAAGGCGGTGGCCGCAGCCACGGCGGGCAAGGGGCCGGGGGTGTTGCAGAACCTCTTCCAGCTCAACGGCAGCGCCAAGAAGCTGCGGGCCCACGAGGCTCTGTTCCCCGTGCACAGCGTGGCCGCGCCCGTGTTCGGCAACGGCTTCCGCGCCGACTCCTTCAGCAGCCTGGCCAGCTCCTACGGGCCCTTCGTGGGCGGGGCCGGGCCAGGGCTGCCCGGCGGAGCCCACAAGCTGCTGCGGGCCAAGAAGGCCGAGCGGGTGGAGGCCGAGAAAGGCGCGCGGCGGCGGGCGGGCGGTGAGTTCCTGGTCAAGCTGGACCACGAGGGCGTGACGTCCCCCAAGAATAAGAACTGCAAGGCGCTGCTCATGGGGGACAAGGACTTCGGCCCCAAGCTGGGGCGGGCCCTGCCCAGCCCTAGCTATGCGCACGCGGCCCTGGCGGGCAAGGACAGGAAGGGGCGGGCGCCCGTCCACCCGCTGCCCATGGGGCTGGCGCTGCGCAAGTTCGCGGGCCAGGCCGAGTACCCGCTGCCCTGCGACAGCGACTGCCACAGCTCCTACTCGGACGAGGACGAGGACGGGCCGGGGCTGGCGGCCGGCGTGCCCTCCCGCTTCCTCACCCGCCTGTCCGTGTCGTCCTCCTCGTCCGGCTCGTCCACCTCGTCCTCCTCAGGCTCCATGTCCACCTCCAGCCTCTGCTCCTCGGACAACGAGGACTCGTCCTACAGCTCGGACGACGAGGACCCTGCCCTGCTGCTGCAGACCTGCCTCTCCCACCCCGTGCCCGCCCTCCTGGCCCAGCCCGAGGCCCTGCACGCCAAGGGGGGCCCCCACACGCACGCCCAGCGCTGCTTCCTGTCCAGGGCCGCGGTGGCCACGGGCGCCGGCCCCAGCGGAGGCAAATCCAAGCTCAAGCGTAAGGAGGCCCTGAGCTTCTCCAAAGCCAAAGAGCTTTCGCGGAGGCAGCGGCTGCCCTCCGTGGAAAACCGGCCAAAGATCTCAGCCTTCCTGCCTGCCCGGCAGCTCTGGAAGTGGTCAGGGAACCCCACGCAGGTAGGAGGGCTCGTCTCCCCACGGGCAAGGGAGGCCCCTGGCGGAGCTCCCAGTTCCAGGGAAGCCAGCCCTGCCCTGGCCCCGTCACCTGTCCCTCTCTCCTCTCATTTTCTATTCCATTTCAAGTAAAACAATGTGGAAAACTCAGGGGTAGAACAAACACCCTCCCACCATCCTGCGCGTCCTCCGTGAGCACACGGAGGCTTTTGCACCAGGGCGGGCGTGTGCCCCTTTGTTGGCACAAAGTCACGTGAGCATCTTTCCACGTGGCCAGCTGGGAGGGCTGCCGAGGACCAGTGTGAACACCTGCGGTGGGCACCCCATGCTGGGTCCCTGCCACCAGACTCAGTCTAGATGCCATGACCGGGTGCTGGGGACGCCCAGGCGTGGCTGCCTCCTCCGGGACCCGTGGCTGTGGGGCCTCCCTCCAGCAGTGGCTGCTATTTCTTGCCCTGGCAGATGCCTGGCACACACACTTACCCAGGACATAGGATGCACGCCCACACACAGACACACACAAGCACGCACACACGTGCACTCGCAGGACACGCCCTCTCCTGGCCACCACCTGTCCCCAAGGCTACGCCGGGCCCCTCATCGCCCTGCCCGTGTCCCCCCTGCAGCGGCGTGGCATGAAGGGGAAGGCCAGGAAGCTGTTCTACAAGGCCATCGTGCGGGGCAAGGAGACGCTGCGTGTTGGGGACTGTGCGGTCTTCCTGTCGGCCGGGCGGCCCAACCTGCCCTACATCGGCCGCATCGAGAGCATGTGGGAGTCGTGGGGCAGCAACATGGTGGTGAAGGTCAAGTGGTTCTACCACCCCGAAGAGACCAAGCTGGGCAAGCGGCAGTGTGACGGCAAGGTGCGAGCACGGTGGGGACGGCGGGGCCCAGGCCACCGCCCAGGTGAGGGGAGGGTCATCTGGAACAGCCTCCCCTGCCCGAGGTGCCACAGGTCCTGCGGGAGCCACACGGCCGCACCTCCCTGGCTCCCTGCGGCGTGGGCGATGGTGTCACCCGTGGGGGCCGTGGCCGCGGCAGCGCTGAGCCCCAGCGGGGTCCCGCTCACTCCTGGGATTTGTGGCAGCCCCTCCTGCCCGTGGGCCCCCTGCTCCCACCTCTGGTGCTCGCACCAGGCAGCACGCTCCCGGCATGCTGTTCTTCCCCGAGGAGAAACCACGTTTTCAGACAGCTTGGAGGAGCCCGTCTTTAGGGAAACAAGTGTTCCTCCCGTTCTGTCAGGCCCGGGGGTCCCTAGCACGGGCTCCTGCCGTGACTGTGTCAGGGTAGGGGGCCCTTTCCCAGGCAGGGGTTGGGGGCACCCCGGCCGAGCCCAGCCGCCGACTCCGCGCCCTGCCCACAGAACGCGCTGTACCAGTCGTGCCACGAGGACGAGAACGACGTGCAGACCATCTCCCACAAGTGCCAGGTCGTGGGGCGCGAGCAGTACGAGCAGATGGCACGGAGCCGGAAGTGCCAGGACCGGCAGGACCTCTACTACCTGGCTGGCACCTACGACCCCACCACGGGGCGCCTGGTGACGGTCGACGGCGTGCCCATCCTGTGCTGAGCCCGCCGGGCAGGGTCCGCGCCCCCCTGTGATTTCCCTGGAAAGAGAGAGCTCCCCGGCCGGCCACAGAGCCAGTCCTGTCCCATCTGCTACAGAGGGTCGTGCTGCGCCCCTGCCGGGACGGTGCCACCTACCGGCCGGCCCGCCCCGCCCCGCCCCACGCGGGCGTTCTGTTTTCCGCATCGGCAGTTCACGAGAGATTAGAATCCAAGCCATATTTCCCTAGTACCTCCGACTGTCTCCCACCAGGGAAAGCAGAAATCAGGTGTGTTGTCTATTTATTTCTCTATGTAAATATTGTATTTCTGCGGGGAAATTTTATGGAAAAAAGTGGAAAAGGAAATTTTTTCCCCATCCGAGTGACGAGGGTGTGTGTGTGTGTGGGTGTGTGTGCGTGTGGGTGTGTAGGGACCGTGTTCGGGGGTTTTCTTCGGAAATGCACTGTTCTCCTCAGCCTAGCTGAGTTCCGACTGGGCCATCTGTGACGACAGGCAGCTGGGGGTGGGGACAGAGGCAGCTGGGGGTGGGGGCAGAGGCCAAAGGCCACGGGAGGGTCAGGTGGGACCCTCGGGGGCACCCTCTAATCTCTTGGGGGGCTACTGTGTAACGTGAAATTCACACACGAGTTTCCTTCCTGTCAATGCATCTCCTAGGAAAATAGTCCTGGGGGGGTGAGGAGGGCCACAGCGGAGAAGGGGCTCCAGGCTCTGGGCACAAACACAAACAGGACCAGCGCCCAGCCCGAGAGTGGCAGCGGCCACGTGCATCTTACCTCTGTTTAAAACGAAACAAAGACAAACAAGTATTTCAAAGTATTAATTAGAAAAAGTGACATTTTGATTTTATTTCCTGAATATTCCAATTTACATCTGATTTCCGTTTGCACGGCCAGTTAGTCCGAGGGGAAGGAGTCTGGCCTCCACCCGGAGCAGGGAGGGGGCCGGCCCCTCACCCACCTCTGCGCCTCCCTCCTGCCCTCATGCAGGGGAAGCGGGTGGGGCTGTGAGCCCCTCCTCACCCTCCCGCTCCCACCGTCCTTTCCTCAGAGCAGCAGGTGGTCTGGGAGTTCCACCTGATTTGTCCTCACCTCCTCCCCGAACACCTTCCTGGTGCCCCAAAACCCCTGGCCAACCTCGCTGGCCTGCTCAGGGCTTGGGACAGTGACAAGGCCAGGCCAGAGGTTCAGGACTGGGGGGCAAAAAAATAAAAGACAGGCCCTGCCCTCACCACCCACCCCGGCCTGGGCCCCAAGGAGGTTTCTGGGCCTTCTCTGCGGCCACCGGATGGCCTGTTGCAGAAGTGCCTGGGGGCAACGCCAGGGTCCCTCCTGCCCGCCTGTGCCCGCGTCCCGGCCCCCCCGTTCAGGGAGCACTCCTCGGGGGCTCGGCCCCAGTAACGCAGGAGAACTCGGCACCCCTTCCCTCCTCCCTCAGCCGACAAGGACAGACAGGGCCGGCCGGACCGGACCCGCAGCCACAGCCCTCGTTCTCAGAAAGGCGTCAGGGGCCACGTGCTCCCCATGTCTGTCCGCGACAAGGCTCTCCTGGCCCCGCAGGGAGCTGCAGGGAAGCCGCCCCCCAAGGCAGCCGCTGCTCTGGGATGAGCTCCATGTGAGCCACAGCCAGGTCCCTCGAAAGAGGGGGTCGTGGGGGCCCCACACCCCAACCCCAGGCCCTCTTGGCCCCCACTTCTTTCTCAGGCCACCCGGGAACCCACTCTCCTCCAGGGCCTGTTTCTCCCGCCTGCTGCAGGCCCCCCAAGGCCCCTCCTGGTGGCTCCACGGGAAGCTCAAGGCAGGGGAAGGCCGCGGGCCGCTTTGTGATGGGGACCCCCCCCAGCTTTCCCGCTCCCACCCCAAGTTTACCCTTTGTCTTGGCACGAGTGCAATATTTCGTTCCTGGTGGGTGTCGGGAAGATGGTCGGCTGAGGTCCTGCCCGAGGCTTGAGAACCAGAAAGATGTCACAGGAAGAAAAGCCCGCGGCCAGGCACAAAGGCCCCAAGTTGGGACAGCTGAGACGCTGAAATGAGAATTGAGGCCATTTTACACCCTGCGTGCCGAGGCGTGGGCGAGAGGGGAAGGCCCCTCTCCTGGCCGCCTTGTTCCTTGCCCCTTCTGCCGGGTTCCTCTGTCCTTCTGTCTCTGTCCCCTCCCTCCTTGCTGTGTGTGTGTGCGCGAGTGGCGTGACCCTCCCTCTATCCGTAGTTAAACGTGGCAAAAGCACGATTCTTGTAAATGTGTAAACTAAGAGAATGGTTGGATTTTTTTTTTCAATGTAAACACTAAAAACAAAACAAAACAAAAACACAAAGGTTTTATGAACAGCAAACTCTATGTAAAGGCATTTTAGTATTAAATTTTTTATTGATAACTTGCTTAAGAATAAATATATGAACTATTGTACAGGTTTTCCATGGCCCAGAATCCTGACTGCCAGTGCAGGTGTGTGTCCCTCGGTTACTCCCTGGTGAACCCCCAGCTCCAGGGGTCTCAGCTGAGATGTCCATGTCCCAGAACCAGAGCTTCAGGGCCAGGCCTCCACACCCACCTCCTGCATTAGCCCAAGAGGAGCCCTTCAGGGCACTGGGCCTGGGGCCAGGAGGGGACATAGAGCCAGAGTGGGTTTGGGGTGGCCTTGGGCTTAGAGACCCCCCCCAGGATGAGGATGCCTTTCCTGGTGGATCTCACCTGAGAGCCTGGTTCGTCACTTGTCCAGCCTGAGACAGTTCACGTGGCCTGGGTGAGTGCCCCTGGAGGGGAAGAGGGTGGGGTCTGGGGACAAGGGGCAGGGTGGTCCCCAGAGCCCACTTGAGTGTTACGGCCACCAAGAATGAATGCTTCCGAGGCCCCCGGCCGCCGCCCCACCCCAGGGAAGGGCGCGGCTCAACAAACGTTCTCCCACCTGACAGCTGTGCAGGGCATGATGGGTAAACAGTCCTGACTGCTCAGCGGAGTAGTGCATGGCCCAGAGGCAGGCCCAAGGCCAGGGGTGTGTGTCGGCAATGGGGGTGCATTGCGCCCCCAGCTAGAGAGGGCCCACTCATGAGGCTGCAGACCCAGAGGAAGCCTGCACTTGCCAGGACGGGGAGCTCCTTGTTCCCCACCTCCTGACTGTGGAAGCTGCTGACGTTGGGCTCGCCCACCCCGCTGGGCCTGGCCTGCGCGCCTGGCTTCAGCTGTGCCTGAGGCCAGAACACCTTGCCCATGGACCTTGCAGCCCCTGGTCCGCAGCCCCTCGTGCAGGTGAGTGTGGAGCGGGGTTTCCAGCCCGGCTGCCCAGAGGCCCGTAGCCAAGGGCTGCACCAGGAGGGGAGGGTGGCCGAACGAAAGCCTTGGGTGCCCGGCGAGTGCTGAGTGAAGGAGCCTGCTGGATAGGGTTGCTGGCTGAGGGACCCAGTGTCGGTAAGGGAGGAAGGATTGGGGTGCGGCCGGAGACCCCCTGTGGGCTTGGGAGACCCTGACTGCAGTTTCTGGCTGGGACAGAGGCCAGGCCAGGGCAGGGCAGGGAGGAAGTCCCAGCCAGGACTGGCTTCTCCACAGAGCGGACGCACCGGGAAGGTCCTGGGGCTAGAGGAGCAGCCGGGGGCAGGAGGTGGGGGCTGAGGCAGGTGCTGGAGGGCAGCGGAGGCAGATCACTGGGACCCCGAGAGCAGGACCATGCTTGCTGCTCGATGGCAGGCGTTCCCGAGGGCTCTGAGCAGAGGATCCGCGGCCAAACTGGGGACACTCGTGGCCTGGGATCAGGGTCAGAGGGGGCAAGCTGACGCCAAGAGATAGCTCCAGGGGATGGGGGGGCACAGGCCTGGGCAGGGCCTGGGTGGGGCTGAGAGCCGGAAACTGGCGGGAGGAGAGGGGCCTGGCTGAAGCGAGTGCCACTGGTGGGCCCAGGAGGTAGGTGGCCACTGGTGTCCAGCTGAGCAGGGGCCGCAGCAGGCGCTGGTGAGCCCCCAGCAGGGTCGGCAGGCAGGATAGGAGCCTGGTCCAGGCCCCTGTTCCCAGTGTCCCCTCCCACCTCCCCACCTTATCTCAGTGAGCGTGGTCCCTGCCTTCCAGACCCTTCTGCCCTAGAAGAGGGCCTGGGCCGGGGGCGCCCTGGGAAGGAGTCAGAAGGGGCAGGCGCAGCAGTGGCGCCCCGAGGGTTAACCGTGCACAGCTACACTTTGATCAAGACAAACGCGCCATTATGTGAGATGCTGAGCAAGATGAAGGATGGCGGGGGGGGGGGTGAGCAGGATCAATAAAAGTGATGTTTTATCAGGTAGAAATGACAACCCGGCTGATCGCAATTCGTTTTTAATACCACAAGCCAATTGGGAACCAGGGCCCTTTAATTGTCCATCCCCGGCCCAGGCCAGGTTGCTGGGGGCTGGCCGGGCAGCGTCTCCAGGTCGCAGCCACCAGTCTCCAGCGAGTGGGGGGGCACCTGGGTGCAAGCTGAGGAACTGGACAGAGGCGGTGCCCGGAGAATGACTTTAACAGCCCATGGCGGGAACTTGGGGGTTTCGGCCTCCACACTGCCCCCCCATCCCCCTATCCCACTGCCCTTGGAGTCCCAGTGACAGGCCAGCACCTCTCTGCTCTAAGAGCCAAAGGACCCAGGCTTGGGCCTCTGTGCCCTTCCCCAGCACCTGTGCCCTTCCGGCGTGACAGAGTGGAATCCAGTTCCCCTACGTCCAGCCTGGGGCCCTGCTTTGTCCCTGTGCCCCCAGAGTCCTGGTCACTGCCGGCTGGGAGGGCACGGAGAAGGCGGTGAGCAGTGTGAAGCCTCCTTCCTACCTGGGGCCGTGGGCCGAGGGAAAGGGACTGGGGCATCCTGGTGCCACCTGGGCCCTACCCACATGTCGGTCCAGAAATCCCTTTTGTGGCCTCCTGTGAATCTCACCCTAGTCTCATGGCAGGGCTGGGGCAAGAGACTCAAGGCCTCTGTTTCACAGACGAGAACATGGGGGCCCCAAGACATCAGGGAGGAGTCAGGCAGGAGCCTCTCGCCCTGGCCCTGTCCTCCTCCCCTCCTGAGTCTGGGGCACTCAGGCCTCTTGGTCCCCTTGCCAGCCGCACTATGCCAGCTGTCTTGGCTGGGCCCTGAGGGCTCGGCCTCTGATGACCCACCAGCCTGACTGTCCACATGGGGCCAGTCTGCCTAGGAGACACACTCCTGTCACTGTCCAGGTGTGGGCAGTTGGCCTCAGGGGTCTGCTTCCTGGGGGTGCATGGAGGGCCTGCATCCACTTAACCCACAGATGTTCACAGAGCCGTGCCAGGTGTTGGGGATGCATCCACCTGCCACCCTTGCACAAAGGATCCCAAAGCCAGAGATGTGCCTCTCTCCCTCCACACTAGCCTGGGACCCAAAGATGGGGGTGGCTAGAGCATGGGGCCTCTGGGCAGACTTTCTGAGGTAGAGGCCCAGAAGAATAGGAACTTGAGGCAGCAACAAGGTGTCTGGACCCAGAAGGCATGGGGCTGGAGGGGCTGAGAACCTGCATGGTCAGCACCCAGCTCTCTTCCTCCACTCTCTTCCCCAGCAGCTCAGACCAGCTCCAGCAGTAACACAAAGTCAGGTTGGTGACCAAAGGCATGGCAGATCGGTCACACCAGGCCAACCTGGCTGTGGGATGGGGCAAGACTGCCGCAGCGCCTGGGAGTCAGCACAGCTGAAAGCCAGGCAGTGGAGGAGGGCTTGGGCCCTCTGAGCTGTTCTCTGCAGTCTTGACTCCCCCTCCGTAGGGCCTCTTGTCCCTACTCACCCCCAAAGAAGTCTTGAGAGGGCCCCATTTAGGCAGAAAGAGGAGCAGGGCTGGCCTCCAAACTCCCCCAGTGTTGGTGCAGTACTGTGGGGATCAAGTGCGTGAGTGGAGCCTCCGGGCACTTATGTCAATTCTGAAGCCCAGATGACATTTCCAGCCCACTGGAGTCCTAAGGGCCTGGGGCCGAGGCCTTTCCAAAGCAGGAAGCAAGCAGCATCAGACCCAGAGCAGCAACTGAGCAGCTGCTCAGAGCCCCGGAAAGGATTTGCAGGGAGCAGGCCACACAGTCACAGGCACCTAATGCTGCTGCAGAACTTGGAAAATCATCCCTTTTCTTAGGTTCCATGTCCCCGACAGTGTCTTTTGCGCCTCTCCTTTGCTCAGATGGCGTTTTCAGACACGCTGCATCACGAGCCACCCCAGCATCAGCACGGCAGGGCCAGTCAGATGGGTGTTTCCCGGCTGGTTTTTTGGGGCTCCTGAGGGAGACTGTACCCATCTACAGAAAGAAAAGGCGAGGGACTGACACAGCCCCCAGGCCCAAAATGTACTGCTCAGGGCAAGCCTATGCCAGTCCTGTCTCCCTAAACAGGACAGCAGGGCCTCATGATACCCAGGGCTAGCGAGCAAACTGCCAACCCTCCAGCCTATTCCAAACATCCTAAACATGGTAGAATCTGCCATCTGCCAGAGGAGGCCTGTGACGTCCCTGTCCCATCAGAGTGGGGCTCTGTGCATGATATTGTTTCTCAACCCCCGATGATGCGATCTGTTCTTGGCATGGACACAACTTGTTTCCTTCTCAGCCTTTCTGTCTGTCCATCTATTTGTTTGCCATTTCAACAAGTACATACTAAAGACTTACTGTGTGCCAGGCCCTGTGACAGGCACCAGGATGGAGTATCGAGAAGATTACCAAAGTTGCCACCCATCAGAAGCTGAGAGCCCAGCAAGGAACAAGGCCAGCACAGAAGCCACAGCACCCAGCAAACCCAGAGCTCCAGCAGAGAAGCTGCCTGGGAGGGCACGAGACAGGGCCCCTCCTTAGTACCTAGCAGCTGCAGGCCAAAAAACCCTGGTCAGGATCCCCAGAAAGGGGGGCAGTCTTGCTCCTCTCCCAAGAAGCTGAACTCCTGGCAGAATCTACTTCTAGGGGCACCCACAGTTGCTTCAACTGGTTTAATCTGAAGAAGAAAGTTCAGTTAAGGCAGCTTTCAGAGGAAGGCAGGACGAGAGGCTTGCAAGGTAGGAACTGGCTTCCATGGGCATCAACCTCAGGAAACAGTGACAGCGAGACCAACCCCTAGGCCTGGGCTCTCGGCCCTGGGGCAGACTGGCCAGGAGGCCAGTGGGAACTCTGTTCTCACTGAGCCTAGGGCTGGGGGCTGGGGCTTCACTGAGAAAAAGAGTTCCAGATGGCAGTGGGGGTGGGCCTAACCAGAGGCCTCCCAAAGTCCCTCTCCCCTAAGCTCCCCAGCAGCCAGGAGCCTCAGGCTCCTGAACCCTTCCTGCGGTGATGGAATGGTCTAGAGGCCTCCTTACAATTTGGTTTGCTGAGAGGGGAAAGTTAAAACCACCCTTTTTATTTGGGAGCCTTTGAACAAGTTTATGATCCTGCCCCTTGTCAGGAAATCTGTTTTCACTTATAGGAAACAGGCTCAGGGCCGGCGATGAGCAGACCAGTGAGGGGAGACTCCGCACTGACAGGCTAATTATATTTTTCACCACCGGGCCCTTCAGTCGCTCCCTCTGATCCCGAGCGAAGTGTCTTGGCCTCGGGCTCCTCTTTGGGGGGCCTGCGGGGGTGGGGCTGGGCAAGCTGAGCTAGAGCGAAGATGTAGAAGGCTGGAAGTCGCGTGGAGGCGACCGTGACAGGAGGGAACATGTGTCCTCTGACAAGGGCAGGGCAGCACAACCAGTGCCACTAGCACCTAGGCGGCCTCTGCTGAGAGCAGCGGGCTCTGTGGCGCGGCCGGGGAACCCTAGAGGATCAGTATGGAAGCCGCAAGGGGCTCCGAAAGGCCAAAGCCCTCGAAAGTTATCCGAGGCCATTGTCCCCGGGCCCCAGAAGCCCCTAAGGCTGCGGGAAGAGCCTCCTCTGTGGCCAGTGACCCCAAACACACGTGGTTCTGTGGGCCGCCATGCCACTCTCCAGTCACATGACCCAGGCCAGGCCAATCGTGGTGCCCCCGCCCTCCATGGTGATTGGCTTTGTAGTGAACACGTGACCCAAGCTGAGTCAATCAGAGCTCATTCCTGGGACTGGACATGCGCACAGCCTCAGTGTCTCGGCTGGTGACCAGACCCCGCACTCCCGAGTGAGGTTGGTATGTTAAGTGCTGGACGCCCAGATTAAATTCAAACTTCAGGCAAAGAACAAATAGTTCGTAGTATAAGTATGTTCCATGCAATATTTGGGATACACTTGTGCTGAAATGACTCGTCCTTCATCTGAAACGTGGACTTAACCTGACGCCTCTGTTCCGTCTGCGGCGTCGGCCAGCGGTGGTTGTCCTGGAAACCCAGCGGTCCGCGCACGAGGAAGAGACTAGGCGGGAACTCCCGCCGCCGGGACCCCCGTCGCCTGCCGGCTGAGGGGGCAGCAGCCTAACACAGGAGCTCTTTGCAGGAGGCCAGCCCAGTGGCTGTGACCTTGCAGCCCCGCCGTGCAGGACAGTCCTCTCAGCGTGTCGCGCATTGAGCATGTGTCTCCGGGTTCAAGGCCGAGGTCTACACAGAGTCCTGGGCAGTGCTGGCATCTGGCCAGATGCGAGGGACTTGGGAAGAGCCAATGGCAGAGGAGAATCAGGGAGGCTTGAGGAAGAGGAGAGTGGACAGACGCCCCAGGCTGTCCCGGAGGCTGAGCATGTGCCCGGTGAGCACCACTGGGGCCCCACCGTGGAAGAGTTTTAAATAGTCACATGGGCACGTGACCCACCCCCGGGTGCCCATCATCTCCCTCCCCTAGCTGGATAGGCTCACGGAGGGCAGGGAGGAAGGTTACACACAAGGACCCTACCATGAATGCCAGGAGCAACAACAGATCTCCAATCCAAGCTCTGACATCGCGCCTCAAGGGGTCCTGGATGCCATGTGTGGTGCATTGATTACTTGGGGCCCCTTCTATCATGGCACAGGCAGCAATTTGTCCTCATCAGGAATAGGTACTACGCTGGATTTGTATGTGCCGCAGGCCTGGAGAACCCCTCAACCTGCTCAGGGAACCCCAACCAGCCCCTGCAACCAAGCTCATCTCCGATGACACCAAGGAGCTGAACCATGGTCCTTCCCCATCCTGTCCCCTGTCCCTGGCATCTGAAGCTTGAGGGCAATGCAGCCTGGGTGGTCTGAGGTGCAGCCTCTGTCATGGGTCCAGGAGGCAGGAGCTGGAGAGGAATTGAGGCCTCTCACTGTCACACCAGTGCCCTGTCCTGCCACCATCCTGACTCAGTGCCGTGCTGGTCTGCAGTGTGGTGCCCACAGGAGGACGTCGTGCCAGCCCAGAGACTGCGAGCTGTTCAGCATTCCTCATGCCACAAAGTGAGTGGGGGAAACGGGGTGTGGTGTTGCCAGTCTGGCCTGCCGTCGGGGAGGGGGTGCGTGAGTGGAAATGGGGACCTCAGGGATGTTCCTCTACTACATGCTGATGTGTTTATAGGAGACCTTTGCAACCCCAGAAGGGCAAGAGCCACAGGGGCTCATACTAGGAAGGAAGGTTGGGTCGCCCCACTGGGCCAGAACCCACCCACCCGAGGCTCTGGCTAGAAGAGAGGGCAGCCGTGGTCAGGTGGGTAGCGGCTCGTGGCCCCTTGAGAGAAAGGTCTCTTTGTCACTTCCTGCCTGGAACCATCTCCCTTTCTTTGCTCTCCTGTCCTGCTGTTGGTTCAGGTATTTCAGTGGGTAGTTCGAGCTTCTGCTCTACAGCTGCAGACACTGGGCAGGACCTCACCAGAGCTCAGGGAGGTGGACATCCCCAGAGAGCGGGCACAGATGTCACCTTCTGCCATGCCGAGTGGCCTGGCTCACCACCTGGTAGGGAGGGAATAGGTGGTTCTGTTGAACATGAGACGCTGTACTGGGCCAGGCAGGGCACCCTGGGACGGTGGGTGTGAGTGAAGGGTGTGGCTGCCACAGGGCCAGAGTGTGGCCGCCTCTGGAGTGTTTCTGCCCAGAGGGCTCCTGGTAACAGTTCCTGCTTTGTGTAGGAACTGCCCTCTCCCCATCCACATGGTACTGGTCGAGCTGCCACCCAAAACCCAGGCCCAGAAATCACATGCCATGTCCCCCAGCCCAGGGAGCGAGCCCTTTCCTGGACATGGGGGGAGGACCCTGTGTTCCTACTGGGTAGCTGAGCTGGGATGAGGTGGTCTGGCCCTGTCTGGGTCATGCCTACATCCTCTGGCTGCGTGGGGAACACTCGTCTGCCGTGGAGAGGAGGAGGCCAACACGCGGAGAGGAGGAGGCCAACACGCAGAGAGAAGCAGTGCAGGGAGACAGGCGGGAAGACAGACAGACAGAAGTCCGATGACAGCTGAGTCTTTGGAGGCCCAGAGGCCCAGAGGCCCAGGCTGACGCTGACCATCCTAGTGGTAACTACTTTTTGTGCCAGACACCCTGGAGCTGGCATCGTGTCAGCTATAACCTAAAGGATCTCAGTGCACAGGTGCTGGATTTCACAGCAGTGGCGGGCCACTGCAGTGCTTGGTGACAGTCCATGTCCTGAGTATCTCTGGGCTCCTGAGGTCCTGAAAATACTCTGGTGGCAGGTAGGGCCAACTGAGGCCTGAGGAAGGAAGGAGGAGACCCGTCCTCCCGAGTACCCACAGTACGCCAGCACACAGACTTCCAGTGAAAGATCTTGTGTGTCCATCACAGGGATCTAAGCAAACAGAAATGACAGCCCAGCCACTCAGCAAGTGCTCCCTGGCCAGAGAGGCAACAGGGTGAGCTGCAGAACATGTTTCCAGTCCCATTCCATACGTGCGTGTGTGCATACGGTACTCGTGTGCGTATAGAGAATGCTCTGGATTTCATGTTGGACCTTATCATGTACCTTGTGCCTGATTCCGTCTCTACATGCTGTGCCCTTTTGGAAATTTTAACACACATGTAAGGCAGGAAGACAGAACAGACATCTGGGGGCTTCAGTATCAGAGACTCAGGTTCAAGACCCAGTTCTGGCGCTGGAAACGATGTCGCCCTTGGGCCCTAAGAGGGCTGAGGCCAGGATGGGAGGGCGGTGCCTGAGGTCCGACCTCTTCTCTCCTCCCTGCTGGGTCTGCTGTGCAGCAGGAGGGCTGCCAGTGCCGGGGCCCACCCGGTCATCCAGAGCTTGGCCACCCGCGGTGGTCCCTGCCTTGCCCGCTGTGCTCTGGGAAGATGGGAAGGGGTTTGTGGCCACCTCTGTGCCCTACATGAAGAGGTAACGGTGTCAACCTTGGTCATCGAGGAGCCTGGGGAGAAGGAGCATCTCTGAGAAGGGAGCGATGGGAGCCTGTGGTCTTGAGTCCCCTCAACACCAGATAGGTGGAAGTTCTAGAAAGTTCTTAGCAATGCCTGCTTCTCTTGGCCTGTCTCCCGGCTGCGGGTCCTTGGGTAGGCCACTTGCCTCACTTGGACCTAGTGTCCCTGAGAATGAGACACCGACGGAACGGTTCTCGGGTGTAAGTGTGGCTGAGTGCTGAGCAGTGACAGCCTCTGCAGAGAGGGACAGGGACCTGCTGGCCATCTGTCTTCAGCAGCAGCTCTTCCCTTCCAGTTACCAGGAGGGGCAGAGACTGTATTGCCCTGTACCTGTTCTCTCCTTTTCTCAGTAATACAGCACCCAGCTTGTGACTGGGCACCTGGTCACCCAGAGTGGAAATTACATTTTCAGTGTCCCTTGCAGCTAGTTCCGGGCAATGAGGGTGAACAGCAGCACCACGTGCAACAGGAAATGTCCTTAATCACAGGGGCTATGCTCTTCTTTGTCCCTTCTCCCTTGCTGCTGGTTGGAATATAGATGATGGTGATGCTGTGGCATGAGCAGCATCTTTGGGGAGAGCACAGCAACAAGACAGAAGGAGACGGGGTTCCTGATGGTTAAGGAGCCTCCACAGCTGCTCTGGAGGCCTTAAATAAAAGGGAAAGAAACATCTTCCTTGTTGAAGTCACTGTTATTTCTGTGGAGCCCAAATCTAATCCTGATTGATGTTATGTATGGTCCAGTCTACGCCAGTCTCTCACGGCTCTTCTTCTCTTACCAGCCCTGTCTGCCCAGGCCCAGACTTCCAATCTCCACCTCTCACCACCCCCCACTCCTCCCATCCCCCACCCCTGGAGAGTCTCCAGTCACCGTGGTCTCTGAGGCTGTGTTGCCAGGTCAGGCCCCGTCACCACATGAAGCCCCAACACAGCCTGCAACTATGCACATTGCCACTGCCCCAGGACTGTCATTACCATGGGACAGAGCCCCACCTGAGTGCTCACCACTGTGTCCCCAGCGCCCTGCTGGGGGCCCGGGCACAAACAGGTGCCCAGTAAACCTCGGCCAGGTGAGCCTCAAGGTGGGGGCTGAACCTGCGACACCGCTGACCTTCCCAGCCCCTCCTTGGCTCCCATGGCCCCGGCTGCTCCTGTGCCCCTCCCCGCCCTCCCCCAATGCCCAGAGGCCCCTTTCTTTTCTGCCCCATTGTCTTCTCTGTCCCATTCCTGACCACGAACTGCTGCTCTAAGCCCTGGGCCATCCAGCTACCCACCCCCAACCACACTTCATCTTCTGAGGACCAGCTGTGTGGCTCCTTTAATATAAACGTAAACATCAGGGAAAAGTAACCTCCAGGGCAGGTGTCGGAGCACCCTGGGAGGGGCAGGAGGGAGCAGCTCTCTGGACGGTGCGGGTGGTTGCATGGACGCAGGTGAATGGAGAAGCACATTGATCTGTAGAGTTAAGATTAGTGCACTTGTCATGTTTTTTAAAAGAATTTACAAAGGGAGGAGGCATAGTGTGGGGATGAGGAGCGTGGTTCTGCAGGGTGGCCTTGTCACCACAACCCCAAGACCAGCCCTTTTATCTTCCTCTGTCTCCCCTCCTGTTCAGGGCACTCAGGCTTCCCTCCTGGAGGCGCAGGGTCTGTGCCATCGCCAGGCTGCGCGCCCTAGTGCTTCTGTGCTCCGGTGGCATGTCTGGCTCCATTCTCTCTCCCAACCCTGAGGGGTGCCACCTGTCTGCCCTCCCTGCCCTTGGGTCCGGGCTGTTCCAACAACTCCAAGGGCACCTGCACATCCTGAATCCCTAAGCCAGACACTGCTCTTCTTTTTTTTTTTTTTTTTTTTTTTTTGAGACAGAGTCTGGCTCTGTTGCCCAGGCTAGAGTGCTGTGGCATCAGCCTAGCTCACAGCAACCTCAAACTTCTGGGCTCAAGGGATCCTTCTGCCTCAGCCTCCCGAGTAGCTGGGACTACAGGCATGCGCCACCATGCCTGGCTAATTTATACATATATATATATATATATATATATATATATATTAGTTGTCCAGATAATTTCTTTCTATTTTTAGTAGAGATGGGGGTCTCGCTCTTGCTCAGGCTGGTCCGTACACTGCTCTTCTTAGGGACAGGTTTCGGAACCTCTACCTCCCTGCTCCTAAGCATGATCGTGTCCACCTGCCCGGGGCTTCTTTCCACACAGGAAGCAGGCTCAGAAAGGGTCTGAACTTGGAACAGCCAAATCTGGAATTGGCACTTCTCATTCCAGGCCATCATATCACAATTTTTGGTGCTGATCGAGTCAGGAATGGCAAACGGGGTCATCATATGTGCCCGCTGTGATTGATTAGTAGGGCTGCCTGGAGACTTGGTGGAGGAGTCTGAAGCCGCCCTGGGCTCTGCAGAGGGGCGGTTGATGGATTAGTGATGCCTGCCACATGTGATGGAGAAATGCAAGGTAACCTCGGTGTAGCTGAGGGAGGGCCATGCTCCCCTTAAACCTCCCACTGCCCCCACACAGGCAGCTCACTTCACCAAACCCACCACCACCTCCTCAGCTACAAGAAATGCTTATAATGACAGCTCTCATATATTTATTGAGCCTGGGATTACCAAGTGCAAGATTCATCACATACATGTGCCAAGCACATCGCATACCTCCCTCCCAGCCTGTCCAGGAATCCTATTGTCACCACCTATGGCAGGTGGAGGATGGAGGGCAGGGGTGCCTGGTCCAGGTCTCCCCCGGAGGCCACGTCCTTGGGCCTCACAGTGTCACCTCCTTGCCCCACCTTCTCCACCGCTCCAACCCCTACCTGCCCTTCAGAGCAACCTCAGGTGTCACCAGCTTCCCTCATTCCCATTGTACAAGAGGCCTCTCCCTCCTGAACCTCTCAGCGTCCTTGGCTGGAGTTGCCCCGTCCTGAAGCTGTGCACGGCCACACTGTTGGACCATGACTTCTCCAAGTCTGGGCTACATCCTTTCCTCCTTGGGACCCCCAAGTGCTGAGCCCAGCCTGACAGAGAAAGGCCCCCCAGAAAAAGTTTGGCAAGTGAATAAACACCCCTCACCTTAGACGTTAGCCCTGTCTCAGACCTTGCCCAGGCAAACTCATTGTTCATCCTCCTGTGTCTGCTAAGCACCTGGCAGACACAGGCCTCGTGAAGGGACAGCAGTGAACAAGATCAGTCCCTGCCCCTGGGAATGGCAGTCCCAGCAGTGCCCTGTGACAACTGCCAAGATAGGTAAGTGCCCAGTGAAAATGGAGCATCTAGGAGGGACACCTGGAGGAGATTCCCAAACAGGATCCTCCACGTGGCATTCCTCATTTGCAGTTCTGCCTCCTTTTGTGACTTGTCACAAGCTGTCTTCCAGCTGACGGGGAGTCCTCCAGGGAAGGCCCCCTAGGGTCTAGGGAGGCTCCAGATGGTTCTGTAGGAGGGAGGGCCTCAGCCTACCCTATCCCACCCATCTCCAGGCTACCTCTGTGTGAGATGCACATCAGTGTCACTTACATTGCATGTCACTGCCCACAAAACAAAAAGAAACATTTTCTAAGAGGCTTGGATTCGCACTTCAAGACAGGTGCCAGACACCCTCCCATTGCCCTGCCACTGCCCCTGCTCTGTGCCCGGAAGCGGACTGGGCACAGATCAGTGGGCCTCCTTGCTGCTGGCTTCCGCCTGGACATTCGGCCACTGCGCAGCCCACGGGTGGGGGGAGGCAGGCGCGGTCTGTATGTATTGCTAGGCTCCCCCTCCAGGTATCACGTCCCCTCTCGAAGGGTACAGCTCCTGGAGTCAGCCTCTCCTTCAGCCACAGCTGCCCCTCAGGTCTGGGGTGGTAACGGCCCCCCTTTCTTGCTGGCCCTGGGTACTGCACATCTCTCCTTTAATTCATGTATTTTCCATTTATTCAACTCTCCTCACACACCCTGTCTAAGGGTGCCACGAAGATGTAAGACCGTGTCAATTGCCCCCATCAGAAAACTCTTGTATGTTCCACCTGGAGCAGTTCGGAGGGAAGACTAATGGACACGGGGGAGGCCAGCCCCCGGGGCCCCGGTTCGCATCCCCAGGGCACCGGAGCAGGCGGTGTCGATAACGGACACGATCGATGAAAGAATTGATCCCTCTCCACCGCCTCGCCCTCCTTCCGCCCCACCTGCGAGGCCAAGCCAGGGCGCCCTGCCTTCCCTCCCGTAGCACCTGTCTCTTCACCCCGGACGTGCAGCGGCGGCCGCGACGGCTCCGCGCGCCCAGGCCTCGGCGCCGCCCTGCGGGGGTCCCTGGGACGGCGGGGCGGCGGGGTCGCCATCACGTCCGCGCTGCCGCGCGATCAAACCACTGCCCCGCCCGCCCCGGCCGGCGAACAGCTGCGCGCGCCGCCCCACGTGGGGCCGCACGGGGTCGCAGCCTGGACACCCGATTGGCCGCCGTACAGCCAATCAGAGGGTGGCAGCGGCAGCGGCCGCGCCGATTGGTCGTGGCGGGCCGGCGCGGAGGGCGGGGCTGCCTTTTGTTCTTTCCACCGCGCGCCGCGGGCCCGCGCTAGCGCCCACCGCCGCTCGCGGCCTGAGCGGGGTCTGACCTTGGACAGGCCCTTCGGTCTCGGCCCCCCAGTTTCCTTCCCTCGTTTTCGCCCTGTCTCCTGGGAATTGTGTAGAACAGCCCTTAACAAACGAGCTTGGGGTCTTTCCTAAATCTAACGAGTCCGCGACAGAAACACTCGCGTTTCCTGGGAGGGGCAAGTGGGAGACGCGGGGGGCGCCAGGCAGGCGGCTGGGCGTGCGGGTTTTACCCACCTGAGGCCGGTTTCAGGACGAGCTTGAGGTTTCCTAATGTAGGCGGGGTGCTCTCCGTAATTCATCCCCCTCTCAGGTCGGGGTGAACAGTGGTGCCCCAGGGGCCCTCACAGGGAGGGGGGGCTCTGGGCTGGGCCTGGGTGTCAGACCCAGGTTCCGTCTGGGTCTCCTGACCTCCGAGCCCACCACCTTCCCTTGGGAACTGCCTGAGAGAGCAGCTTTGGCAGCACACGCGTCCCTGGGAGGCAGACAGGCAGCGGTACTGCAGGCTGTGGACACAGGGCTCCCAATCTCCAGAATGGGGCCTAGGGTCCCCTCCCCTGCAGGGAGTGGAGTCAGGGCCCTGGGAATGCTCAGTCTCCCTCCCACAGCGATTGGCCTGGAAAAGCCTCCAAGCCCAGGTTGACAGAAAATGGAGCCCTGACAGTAGCCCAGGCCTGGGGGTGGCAGCTTGAGCAAAATGGGGGTCATCTGCAAGGTCACCCTCCCAGACTTGGGAGTCTGTAATTCCTTAAGAATGACACATTTGCATATGATCATCGGAATTCCTCTTGTGCTGTCAATGGAGCAGCCCCTCTGCCGTGGGTGGCTCATTTGGGGGCCACATGCTCCAGCTTCCAGCAAGCAGCATGGGGAACAGAAGCCTCCCCCAAAGCCAGGGTTTAGTGCCCTGGAAGGAGTCTCAGCCCCAGAGCCTTGGCAGGTGTCCGTGGCCCCCCAGGGATGGGGCGCGGGAAGTCTGACATCTGTGGATCGTTTTTACTGTTGAACAAATTGAATCAATTAAACGGGCCCCGTTGGGGTGGCTGGGAGCCTGGTGAACAGGAAGGAAGAGAAGGCAGAGCCAAGGGGACAGTCTCTGCAGAGCATCTCCCCTGAGGATTAGACACACCCCTTTCCCCAGGTGTTTTGGGCAGGAGCCCCTCTGTGTTGACAAGAGTGAGGGCAGGTCACTGGAGGTGGTGGGGAGGGAGCAGTGGGTGTGCCCCTGTGGTGTGGCACCCCCACCACTCGAGGCCCATCTCTCCATCCAGGATGTGGGCACTTCTGGGCGCCTCACCTCCAGCCCTTTGACCCTTCTCGGCGCCAGCGTTCCCAAGACCCCTCAGCCTCTTTTCAAAGACATTTTGTTGCTCTCACATAGAAGTCTCCGGAAGCTGGGAGACTGGGAGTGGGGGGAAGCTGCCCAGGGAGTCGGGAGGAGGCAGCAGAGGAAAGAGGAAACAGATTGTGGGGGTGATAGCAAGGGCCCTGGGTCACCCACCTGGAGCGGAAGCCTCCTCCCCTGGCAGGCTGAGAATGATTTAGGTGCCGGCTGCTCTGTGACCCAGCTGACCGAGGGACAGCCACGGCCTCCCTCCTGCCCGAGCTGCTCTCAGGCCCCAACTCCAGGCAAGGGCTGCAAGGCCACTTCATCAAACACATTTCCCCAAATATGCAGGTCCTTGACATCCCCTGGAGCTGCTGCTCAGGGGAGCAGGGTTTCTGTGAGTCAGGCCACATCCCCCTACCCCTGCTGCCACTGGCCAGCCAGCTGCTCTGGGCACAGGCACTTGCCAGGGCAGTGGTGAGTTCACCATCACCCTGGGCAGGCAGGCCACGTCTGCCCCTTGATGTCAAGTGACGGTTACTAGTTCCTGAGGCAGACCAGCGTCTCATCAGCCAGCTCCCTGGGCGGACAGCACGGTCAGGGAGACTTCCTCTGCCAGCACTCAGGAACCCCGGACCAGGAGGCTGAGAGGGCACTGGCCAGCCTCGGGGCAGGGGGTTTAGGTGAGGGTCCTACTCCTTGGGCAGCACCAGGAAGTAGCTGGGGACCAGGGCTAGAAGTCACAGCTCAGCCCAGGAGGAGGCACTGACCTTGCAGCTGCCACATCTGTGGCCTGAGCCCTGTGTGGGTGCTGCCCCCCTTTCCTGCCCACCTCCTCCAGCTGCTGCAAGAGGGACATCGTGCCACGAGGCAAGTGCAGAGAGACAGGGAGAGGTGGGTGACAGTGGCTCTCTTGGTTCTTGCTCAGATATCCCTTGCGGAAGATCCCAACCTCTGCCCTTGGGTAGGGTGTTAAGGTGTGGGGATCCAAAGGGATGCCTGGGTCCTGAACGTCTGTGCTGGTTTCAAGGGAGACGTCCAGGCAGCCCCTGCACACCCTGGAGTAGGCTGCAATGTGTCCGTGCTTGCCTTGGCTCCAGTTGCCCACAGGTAGGCACAGGGCGCTGGAAGAAATGAACAGCGGTTATTTAGTCCACAGCGCCGTTTCTATACTTTGGCCCGGATCTGGCGAGCTGCTGTGCAGCCACGGAACAGGAAGTCGCCGCCAGGTGGGTCGGGGGAATGCGGTCTAAACTCGTCCCTGGCGCTTCCCGCCCCGGCCCTCGGTTTACAATCCTGGCGTGAACCAGGAGATCAACCGCCCGGCGCCCGCCGTGGGGCCCTCCCGCGGAGCCGGCCGGCGGCAGGAGCGGTGCAGGGGCGCCCTCCAGCGGCCATGTCCGGGATGGCGGCCGCCTGCGTGGGCCGCGTGGGCCCCGCGCAGCGGGGACCGCAGGCCGGCGGTCCCCAGCGTCGGCTTCCGGACCCCTTCAAACCCCCTGCGGGCGCCTGGCAGAGCGCGCCGCGCCCCTCCCGGCCACGCTCCGCGTTCCTGATTGGATCCAAGGCAGTTTGGGCAGCAAAAAGGGTGCTGCTCTTGTAGGGAAGAAAAAGCCAACCGCCTCTCCTGGGGCGGGGGGACTCCGCTGGGTTACCGCCTGAACCCCCAAGGGCGGGCCGGGAGGGCGACCTGGCCAGGAGAGGAGGAGCACGACGTCAGGGCTGGGGGAGCATCACTCTAGGAGATGACCGGAGCATTGCATCGGGAGCTGGGGGAGCAGCTGGGCAGGAGCTGGGGTCACCGACTAGAGCTGGGTCTAGCTCTATCCCTCTCACCTGGAGTTGTGCGTCCTGGGAAGACTACAGCTCTCCGGAGCCTGACCTCTCTCTACAGAGCAGGTGGCCTCTGCACGCGGCCCCCACGGCTCCCAGCGGGACTTAGGACGTGGGCCCACACACCTGGTAAAGCACCGCTGCCGGTCCTGAAAGCCGCAGCCTCCTCGCTCAGGAAGAGTAATCACTGCTTCCCCAGGGACTGAAATCCTGCCTCACCCAGACCAAGGGCGCGCGTGGAGCAGAGACCGCACGTCCTGCTCCCAGTACAGCAGAACAGTTTTTTAACAACTGTATTGAGATGTAATTCACATACCATAAAATGTGCCCATTTAAAGCGTACAATTCAGTGGTTTCGGTATATTACATTATTAATTTTTTAAATAGTGGTAATATATATATACATATATAACATAAAATTTGCCATTTTAACCATTTTTAAGCGTACAATTCAATCCTGTTGAGTACATTTACAATGCTGTGCAACCATTACCCCTGGCCATTTGCAGAACTCTTTCATCATCCCAAAGCTGCTCCCATTAAGCCTTCCCTCTTCCCCCCACCCCCTCTGATCTACTGTCTACCTCTGTTTTTACCTAGTCTAGATACCTCATGTTAGGTGGAATCA
This sequence comes from Lepilemur ruficaudatus, assembly GCA_963574885.1. NCBI lineage: Eukaryota > Metazoa > Chordata > Mammalia > Primates > Lepilemuridae > Lepilemur > Lepilemur ruficaudatus. The sequence goes on from CAUYRT010029136.1 coordinate 122,376, forward strand.
TTCAGAATTTGTCCTTTTTGACTGGCTTACTTCACTTGCATGATGTTTTCAAGGTCAGAATTTCTTTCCTTTTTAAGCATAAATGATAATATGGGTAGACACCGGGTTACGCGCGCACCCATGGATGGGCCGGATGACGTTGCAGTGAGCGTTTGGAATGCCGGTATCCGGCATGCTGCTCACGTCCCTGCTTTCAGTTCCCAGGGTGCGTCCCCGGAGTGGAGCGGCTGTGTCACGCCTCAATTCCACATTTAGCTCCTGAACCACCAAAACCGTCTTCCGGGCAGGCCCCAGCATCGCATGAGGGTTCCAATTTCTCCACATGCTCACCGACACTCTTTTTTATTGTTGTTGTACAGCTTTAATTTTAAAACAGTAATATTTTCATTACAAATAACATATTCGTTGAAATGATTTATAAATTACAGGGAAGAAAAATATTTTGTATTGACCTTCAACCCCGCAGCCTAGAGATGACCACTGCTAGTTTTCGGTGACAGGGTTTTTTTACAAGCACAGGCTTGTTTGCTTTTTAAAGCCCGGTTTTTCTGACCGACAGGACGGGAGCCCGGGGGGCCGGGGGGAGCGCGGGAGGGGTGCGCGGAGGTGGCGGGGCGACCGCGAAGCCCCGGGAGACGCCCCGCACAGGCCCGGGCGCGGCCGCACGTCTCTCATGGGGGCGCCCAGGACCACCGGCCTGGCTGGCTCGAGGCCCCTTCCCCCATCTGACAGTGGCCGCGGCGGGGGCCAAAGCAGTGGCCGCCAAGGTCTCCACCGGCCGCGACTCGAGAGCTGCGCCGCGGCCACTGTCGCCACCTGAGCTGGCGCCACGAGCCGCGCGCCCATTGGCCGAGAGCGCGGCCGGCGGGCCAATCGCGGGGCGCAGCCGATTGTCCAATGGGAACGCGGCAGGCTCCGAAGAGCGGCGCGTGCGCACTCGGCCCTGCGTGCGGGGTCGCCGTGCGAGAGGGTGGCAGGCTCGGGGTATGCAGCGTGCGTGGCTGGGCGTCCGCTTCTGGGGTCGGGGGCCGTCTTACCTCGGCGGCCCGGCGGGGTCCCCCGCGCCCACCCCCGCGAAGTGGCGCTGCTGGGAGCAGCTGACACACGCGGGGAGGCTGCGACCCCGTCACTCCCGGGGACAGGGCCCGCCGCGGGTTCCTAGGCCGCGGGCGCCGGGTGTTCCAGCGCACCGCCTCGCCCTCCGTTGCAGCGCGGTTCCCGGGGCCGCTGCCGTCCCGCGAGGTCCCCGGACTCCGCAGGCAGGAGAGGGCGGAGGCTGGGCCTCCGGGCAGCCTGGCCCGATGCGAGCGGCGCTCCGCAGAGGGCCACCGTCGCAGCCCCGGCCGCCGGGTTCCCTGCAGCGTGTTGCCCGCGTGTCCAGCCTGGCACGCGGAGGCCTCGCTGACGTCAAGCGGTGGGCGTGAGTCCGCCCCGAGATCCCGCCTGGACCTGGCCAAGGGCGGCCTCCGAACCCGGCGCCCGCGGGCCTTCCCTCCTTGCAGGACGGAGGTTGTGGTTCCCAGCGCACCCGAGGGCCTTAGCCCGGCAGCGAGGGACGCGGAGCACGTCCGTGGAAAATGGCCAAAGTTGTCACTAAACACTGCACGATGGCCCCAAACACGTGAAAAGGTGCTCAAGCAAATTCAGCCACCAGTGTGTCGTGTTTCACCCACCACACGGTAGCGGTGGGCGTTGGGATTTGGGAAGGGCGCCCACAGTGAGAGGGAAGGCCCGACCCTAGGGAGCCACTTGTCCCTGCGGGCAGCGTAAAATCACAGGAGGGGTGGGCCCCGCCGCTGGCCCACGAGATGCTCCGGGGCGGGAGGCCACCCTCCTGCCTGCCCCTGGCGTCTTGCCTGCCCCTAGGTGTCCCGGTGCAGGTAGTCCTGGGTGTTCCTGGGGTGCCAGCAGGGAGGAACATGGTTGTGCGGCCTGGTCGGGGGATGCCAGGTCGGGGTGGGCAGCTCAGACCTCCGCCGGGGGAGGGGCCACGGGCATCGTGACGGGGAGGAAGGCAGAGCAGCCTCAGAAACGCTTATTAAAGAGCAGAGAAGTCACGGTTCCATCTAACCACCCCATCGCTGCCTGACGTTTTTTATATTGATAAAATTAATTTATCTTTAAAAATGGGCAAAGACCGCTTGTTTGATTTCCACAGGGGCCACGTGGGGCAGGGAGCCGACAGATTATCTCCTGACCCTCGGACCGCTGATGTAATAGTCCCTGCACTGAAGGCCCGTGTCCCCTCTCCCTGCCGCACCTCTGTTTGGCGCTGGGCCTGTCCCTGGCACTGGCCTTCAGCTGGCCCGGACACCCCGCGGTCGGGGAGGCCACTTCCCATGGCATCACCTTGCCCTTAATTTCCCTTGTGATTTTTTGCATTTATTGAAACTTGTTTTATAGGCTAGAATTTGGTTGATCTTAGTAAATTTTCTGTGTGCACTTGAAAAGAATGTGCATTCTGCCATTGTTGGGTGCTGTGTTCTATAAATGTTGATTAGGTCAAGCTTTGAAACAAGTTTCAATAAATTGAAAAACATTAAGGAAATATAGAATATGTTCTCTGATCACAACAGAAAGTAGAAATCAACAAAAAAAAGATATCTGGAAAAGTTAAAAGTATTTGGGAGTAAACAATATAGTTCTAAATAACCCATGGATTATGCAAAAAAATCACGAGGGAAATTAGAACATGATTTTAGCCAAACGATACTGAAAACAATATAGCAAAATTTGGGGGATGCAGCTAAAACAGTGCTTAGACAGTATATACAGTTTTAAATATTCATACTAAAAAATAAGAAAGGTCTAAAATCAATGATCTATGCGTTCTACCTTAAGACCTAGGAAAAAAAGTAAATAAGAAGGAAGGCAATAACAAAGAAATTAGCAAAAATCAATGATATAGAAAATGAGCAAGCAATAGAGAAAAATTAATGAAAGCAAAAACTGGTGCTTTGAAAACTTCGATAGATTCGGTAAACCTCCAGCTGTATACACTGGTGTCAGGAGCTGAACTGTGTCCCCTCGAATTCGTATGTTGAAGTCCTGAAGCTAGAACGGAATGTATTGGGAAATAGGGCCTTTAAAGAGGTAATTAAGCTAAAATAACCCGATATGGCCGGCGTCCTCACAAGAGGAGATTATGGGAGAGAGACAGAGGATGACCGTGTGAGGACACAGGGAGGGGACAACATCTACCAGCAAAGACAGGGGCCTCCGGAGAAACCAGCCCGGCCAACATCTTGATCTCAGATTTCTTTCCTCCGCAGTTGTAAGGTAACAAATTTCTGTTGTTTGAGCTTCGCATTTGGTGGTTCTTTTTTTATGGCAACCTTAGCAAACTAATACAACTGATCAAGGCCGGGCGCGGTGGCTCACGCCTGTAATCCTAGCACTCTGGGAGGCCAAGGCGGGTGGATAGCTCAAGGTCAGGAGTTCAAGACCAGCCTGAGCAAGAGCGAGACCCCGTCTCTACTATAAATAGAAAGAAATTAACTG